>PVKN010019978.1:0-16129 GCA_004027915.1 Capromys pilorides | reverse complement strand
TGTAAACTAGGAGGAGTTTGTCCTGTGATTGTTGAGATAATGGCTTCTGACTCATGTCCACTTCCTGGACTCACCTGCTTCCTGGGCTCCAGCACAAGGAGCCCAGTCTCTGTGGGGAAACCCTTCTAGACAGGACGCTGGCTGGGCCCCTTGGACTGTAGCCTGCAAACCGCTCTGGTTCCGCTGCTCCCAGCCAGTCTTTTTCCTGTCATCCAGAGTAGTACTCAAGTCTGTTCTGACTCTGCTGCCTTCTGCTTTTCAGGACCTTAAAGAATTGGTCGAGAAGCTGGAAAAGAATGAGAGGAAGTTAAAAAAACAACTGAAGATTTACATGAAGAAAGTCCAGGACCTAGAAGGTAAAGTGTGGTTGTCTTTTGTGAGGCAGAGATGCACACGGCCTCTCCTGCAGGACTGGGCTGCTACCCTTCAGCACACTGTCCACTTTGCCACCTCTCTGGTGGTTGAGGCTACCCTGGCTATGCTGTAGAGAAATTCTGACTCCCTGAGCTTAACTGGTCTCAGCTATCAGAGTCTGGATGAAAAAGTGTGAATCAAGTAAGTTTCAGGTGCTTTCTCTGAGCCAAGGATCTGTGGGGTAGAAGAAATAAGGCACAGAGAGTGACCTGGTAGTTCCTGCCTTCGAAGGGCTTAGAGTTAGAGGCATTACTTTCTGGGTAAAAGGAGACTACTGTATAATACGTAGACCCCATCTCCAGGCCTCTCACCCTACAGCGTGGAGTGTGAGGGTTAAACTTCCAGTCTGGAGTCCAGTTTACAAAGTTATCTATATCGCCATTTCCAAGCACTGAGAATTGCCTCTACTCCAACTCCCATTACATGGCACTCTAAGCACATGCCACTCTGTGGAGCCTTGTGTGGGCCCCTCATCCCTGGGTATACTTCCCATCCTCCACTTTTGACTCAACAGCTACCACCCCAGAACTCCTCTCATGTGCCATCCTAATACTACAACCTGTTTACACAGTCCTGATCACAGGTGTTATTTTGTTTAATCACGTGCTTACATCCACCTGCTATTATAGACCACGGCCTCTAAGAGGCCAGGGATGTCCAGGTCACGTATAGGCAGGTGTGGTCCTCCTAGCTGGTGCTCTGGCCCCATGCATGCTCATGGAGCCCATCCATATTTTGCTTTCTTGTTTTCTGTTCTCATTCTCCTAGTTCCATGGCTACCACCTTCTCCCTTTTTTAGTCCTAAAACCTGGCATTCCTTTCCTCTTGTGTCTACCCCTCCTCCGTGACTAGTCCTTGTACCCTGTCCTCAGATAACTGAGTAGCTCCTAGGCCCTGTATATGGTCACAGCACTGTTTGTGCTACATCCCCTCCCCATGGCCTACAAAGTAAAATCCTTGCTATCCTGCGGTTGCTCCTCTTCTTGCTTCCCCTGTGCCCACACACATAGCCTTCCTGATTCTCTCCCATTCGTTCAGAAGCTGTGGGAAATAGGATCTGTAGACTGATAGACCAGCCCCTTTCTGCCTAGTCATGGAGAGTCACGCCGGTCCCTCCTTTGGGCCCTTTGCTCCTTTGGGCCCTTCCAGCTTCAGCTGTGATCAGCACTCATGGCACATCCACCTGGCCAAGCTGCACAGTAGAGTGTGTGTCCATGTGAAGACGCAGATGCATCTCCCTGCCTACACTGGCCAGGGCAAGGCTGAGGGACTCCACTCTCCTCCAGTGCTCAGAATAGTGCCCCATGTGCAGCAGACACCCATGTGTGCCTGGAGGAGAGTCTGGATGTCTCCTACCCACCCTCTCAGGCTAAAGGAAGGCTTGAGTGAGGATTGACCAGCCTTTATAACCTTCAAATGCCCCACCAAAGTTCCTCCTGCATAATTACCTCCATAGTTGCATGGACTGCACTTAGCAGGGTCTGAAACCTAAGTCTACCTTGAGGTGCCAGTGACAGTGATTTCTGTAGCCTGGACACCATTGTGCTTCCCTGCCTATAATCATAGGCAGTGTCCTCAGTCTTGGACCTCTGCAGTTGCACTACAGCTGTGTCATGATGTCTGTTCTCTGCCCACATAAGGAAGCCGAGCTGAGCTAAGCTAAGCAGAGCAGGCCTGGCCAGGGCTATAACATCCTCCCACAAATACGGTACTGCCTTGCCTTATAATTTGACAGGGAAAAAGCAGCTGGCAACAGAATGGGCTGAACATCCTGCTCCTTCACAGCCTTCACAAGTTTTCTCTACTCCAAAACCTGTCCATTGTTGTTTCAAGGATTTTTTCTCCCTTTGTCTGGAATGGACTGAGAATCAAGTGCTGCATCTCAAGGCCACATCTAAGGTGTGGTACAGACTGCAGCAGCAGACCCATGGAGTGTGCCATGCCCACAGTCTACCACTGGACATCCTTGTCTTAGTCACCTTCTTATTACTGGGACACAGCACTGGCACCCACAACTTAGAGGAACAAAGGTTTATTTTGGCTCAGAGTTTGGTCTGTAGTTGGCTGGCTCCAAAGCAAGCCGCATGGTAGTATGGGGCATGGCAAAGGAGGCCTCGGGAAGCACAGAGAGGGAATAGGAAGGAGACAGACCCTTCCAGGCCACTCTTCCAGTGAGTCCTTTCCTCTGACCAGGCTTTACCTCCCAAATCACAGTGAGCTATGAACTCAGTCACAGACCTGCCAATGAGTGTCACACTCCCAGGATCCAAGCACCTCCTCATTGCCCCACCCAGCAGCCCATGGCTTTAGAGGGAGGCATAGCTATAAACTGAAACAGTCCTCATTCATGTTTACCCTCCTTTCTCTCCCATTCAGCTGTCCAGGCATTGGCCCAGAGTGACCGGAGGCAGCATGAGCTCACCAGGCAGGTCACAGTGCAACGAAAGGAGAAAGACTTCCAGGGCATGCTAGAGTACCACAAGGATGACGAGGCTGCCCTCATCAGGAACCTGGTGACAGGTCAGGACCCACAGGGCACCCCGAGCACTCGCTCTCTTCTCTGTGGTGCCCTGTGTCCCCATCTATAAAGTAGCATAGTAGGACAACCTTCCCTACCACAGCATGTGACATGTAACCTTGGGGAAAGTGCCGGATGAAAACTGCACAGCCTTCTCACAATGAGAAATTCAAAGAAAGGGCAGCTTTTGCTGGATCAGTGAAGCTCAAGTAAGAGACAAACACTGCAAGTGTAAAGGAGGCTCCTGAAGTCCCTGAAGTCCCTCCCACTTCTCAGCACCGTGCCTCATCCTGGACACAGGAAGACCTCTCTAGAACGCACTTTCTTCCAATTGTTTAATTTGATGTTTTTAGTAGCCCATTTACAGCTGAACATTTTGCTCTTTTATCAATGTTAATTTGCCCAGTAGCTGTCCAATGATTAAATGTGACACAAGTTTACCTGAAACTTGTTTAAACAGGCTGCATTAGGAACAAATGTTTACACTCCAGTGCATGAAGCTCAAAGTTCACAGCACCAGGGTAACTATTTAACTTTAATAAGTTAAGTAAATAAATGCCAAGTGGCCTCTTGCGGTTGTCATTGCTAAAGTGGCTCAAGGCAAGATCACCTTCTGCTGAATTGCCCAGGAAAAGCACCTAGTCAACTGCCCCTGCAGAAGACTCCATCCAAACAGATAGGCCACTTCTTAGAAACTAAGCACTGTCATGTTGCTTTGGAGGAGAGAAGAGAGTGGAGTCATGGTCTCCTCCCTCAAGATGCTAAGGTCTAGCTGGGAAGCCTTAAAAGGGCTGTTTAGTTATAGTAAAAAGTCAGGGGCTGGATATCTAGGCCTAATTTTTTTTTTTCTGGATAAATGCTATTGATATTCTAATTAGAGCGAAAAGGCCAATGTACACCCACTTGTTAAATTTACAGACTATCTCAATGTTAAACCATGTACCCAAAGTATTAAGGCCTGTAGTTATCATTTAATTAGAAGGCTGCATTTGAAAGGATGATGTAACCAAGTAGCAACTGCAGATGTGGCAGCATGACCCCCCCCACCCCCACCCAGATCAGCACTAGCAGAAGTCCTAAGGATACTGCCTTACCTCTTGGGAGACTGCAGGTGGCCTCCGCTCATTGCATACCAAGGCTGGAGGGGCTTACAGCTCTTGTTTTGGGCAGGTAATGAGAATGAAGGCTGAGGGCAGGCGTGTCATGAGAGCCCCAGTGAGATTTTCAGGCCCTGTTCTCTCCTGTCAGCTTACCTTTGATCAGGACTTTCCTCCCATTTGTCTGAGCTCCTACCATCCCTTACCGCTTTAAGCCTGGTTTGCTGGCTCCCTCGGCACACTCTAGATTAAAGTGCAGTCTGACAGTTTCTTCATGGCTCTCCAGAGGCTTTAGCAAGAAGAGGTCAAACAGCTGAGAGCACAGGACATGGGGAGAGTTACAAGGCCCTCGTGCTCCTAAGACAACCTGCCTGGGGGAAGGTAGAAGGGGGAAGCAGAAGGGAGGGTCTAGAAAAAAAGATGGGCTGGAGAGGTGCTGAGAAAAGGACCAAGTAGCAGTGGCCTGCTGAGGTGGTTGGGCTATGAGACATCAGGCCTGGGGCTGCCAGATAATTCAGTCCAAACTGAGAACTGAGGACAGAGGTTGCTCCCAGTCATTGGCAGTTCTGTCTCTGAAAACACCCACTTTGCCACAGTCACTTTGGACAAGCCTTTGTTCTGTGACTGTTGGAGAACCAACCATGCTCATATCGGAGAGTTGGTGTGCCAAGAATTATAATTCAGGAGCACTCGCCAGTAAAGGGGCCAGTTGCTGTCCACAGCCTACCTATGGCTGCAGAGCCCTTGTTGGCAGAGGACTAGCATATCGCTTGTGAGCCTTTTTCCTACATGTTGTAACTTGTGGGCCTTTTTCCTACATGTTGTAAGGATAAGGGTTTAGAAGCCAGTCTTAATATTGTAGTACAAACTACTAGAAACTTTTGTTTTGATTTGATTTGATTTGCTCTGTCTTTGAGACAGGGTCTAGCTTTGTAATGTTGTCTGTCCTTTAACTCACTCTGTAGCACAGACTGACCTTGAACTCCAGATGATCCTCCAGCCTCAGCCTCCCAAGTGCTGGGATTGGGTGTGTACTATAGACCTAGCAGTTCTGTTTGTTTTGTTGTTTTTTTTAACATGTCTGAAAACATTGGCAAGTCAGAAAGAAATTCCATGTTCTGGGTACTTTCCTTTCTCCTGACCTAAGTGAGTTGCAAAACATTATTGTAAGCATTTCTATTTGAGGTGAGGATTCTGACAGCCAAAGTGTCCCTGTAGATCTCACACTTACGGTCACTGTTTTAGACCTGAAGCCCCAGATGTTGTCTGGCACGGTGCCCTGCCTCCCTGCCTACATCCTTTACATGTGCATCAGACATGCGGATTACACCAACGATGACCTCAAGGTGCACTCCTTGCTGACCTCCACCATCAATGGCATTAAGAAAGTCCTCAAGGTAAGGGCCTGTGTGGAAGGCTGGGGTTCATAGTACACTAGAAGAAGGCGGTATCTGTATCGCTCCTCTTTTATGGCTTCTGCAGCAACAAGTTTGCTCAAGCCACCAACTGTGCTAACAGGGATGCCCAGCAGTTCCCAGAGGAGCATGCTCAGGCTCACAGGTGGCAGGAAGCCCAGAACTCCAGTGTTGACCTCTAGCCATCTCTACTAGGCCTCCAGAGACACCCAGCACTGTGCTTAGGGAAGCCTTGGCGGCCCAGCGCCCAGACACTAGGGTGATGGCTGTCTTGCTGCAGGCAGGCCTCACTCTGGACAGAGTTCAGGGCCACATCTGGAAGTCGGCACTCTGGACATTCACCATTTTACTAGGTGAAGCAGCCTGGACCAGGACTCACTGTCACAGGCATTGAAACAGTTCAGGTATGCTGCCTGAGACATAGGGTCTTTCCAGTGTAGACACAGGCTAACCTGCCAAGTTAAGGCCTGCCCACAGAAAGCTGGACTGTGTGGTGGCCAGATGAGACTTTTGAGGGAAATTTGCCCCCAGAAATAGGGGTTCCAACTCCATGCAGGCATGAGCTCGAAGTATTACTGCACTTAGGGACTGTCTTCAGTTCTCCCCCATACTGCCTCTTCTAGACACAAGCCATCCTCAAGAGCACTGAGGCCAGACAAATTCTGGGCCTACTATTCCAGATTCCCACCAGGAGTGTACCAAGCCAGCCTTGAGCCTGGGCTTCATGCTCCTGAAAGTGGCGTTGCCTTCTCTACTCTGGTCTCCAGGTGCAGTGTAATCTACTCAGTACTGAATATGTGTTATCCACATTCTAGTGACTCAAAGTGTGTCTGTGGCTTTGACTTCTTTAACAACTTTCAGCTGGAGTCTTAGGCCAGTACAGGGCAGCCCAGATCTGACTGTGTCACTTCCTTAGGGAAGCCTTTCTGTTATCCTGAACTAAATTAGCACCCCACTGCCACCCCACCCCTCCCACCTTTTTATTGGCCACTCATACCAGTCTCATCTATTTAAATAACTGTTTCTTGCCTCAGGGAATGAGCTCTCTAGTGCAGAAGCTAGAGCATAACTGTTTGGGTTGCTAAGTGGCCTTTGTCACTTAGTTATAAGTTTGTTGCTGTGTTTTATACTTAACATTATTGGACATCTGCCCTCCACATCTGTGGAACACCAGATTATTTCACTGCCCTGCTCCCTGTCATCCCTGCATTGAAGAGCTGATAGCTTAGAATCAGGGCCAGCCAGACCAAGGGCTTAGACTAGTGCCTAAGGCCACAGGGCTAAGCTTCATCTTACACTTGGCTTCATGTTATTCAGTTGTGGGGGGTAGCTTTTCTTCATGTGTGTTCCTAAAGCATAGCACTTATCAGGGGAAGAGATCCCCATCTATTCTATGGGGATCTATGTACCCTATAGTACTTCTCAGCAAGTGATCTCTCTTATTGGCAAGAACCCTGCCAGTCAGGGCTGCTGAGGAGTGCTAGGTGGTAGTAGGGAACATGGGAGGACAGGGACAGAGTGAGCATTTCACCTGACAGGAGCCACTTATTCATAGCTGGGGATCTTCATTTCTTCTCACAGAAGCACAATGATGACTTTGAGATGACAACATTCTGGTTATCCAACACCTGCCGCCTCCTTCACTGTTTGAAGCAGTACAGTGGAGATGAGGTGAGTGCTAAAATGGGTTCCCCCAAAGCATCCCTGATTGGAATCCCTTAAGATGATATAAGGTTGTTGGAGCACTTCTGGGACTACAGACTATGGGCAGGCCTTATCCATAGTGACTGGAGGCCACAGGAGACCTAGTTCCAGGTGGCTTTGATTATTCCAAGGGTCCCTGAAACCTGCCCCTTCAGTAAGTAGAATTGATAGAAAAATTAGTTTGCTTAATTCACCCATTGTCAGGGATTCTTCAGGGAAATCCTTATGACCTTATATTTCTAAAGCCATTCTAAAAGAAACCATTTCTATGAATGCTAAAAGAAAGCTGAATTGTTCAGTGTGCCAGACTATATCCTAAGTCAACTGATTAGTTGTTGTATTTGGGACGATAATGATAGTCAAGTAAAAAGGCAGTGCCTAATCAGAACTACACTGGTGTAACCTGACCTCAAGCCCCGGCTTCATGCTTCCACCCTCCTAGTCTAATGATTTCAAATTTGTCTTGAGGCAGCTGACACCATCATTTCATGTTCCTCTCTGGACTCTGGTCCCTGAGAGTCCCTCCCCTGTGCTCTGCATTTAGCCCGTTGACCTCATAACAAATGTTGAACTTTCGACTTAGTGTCTGGAATGAGAGCCTCCCTGGCTCCAGCCCTGCCACCCTCAGGTTCCTGTAGGTCTCCTCTACTTTCCTTTATCTCTTGGTTTTCAGAGTTCACTGTTCACATTTCTCTCAGTCAAAATGCAGTCTACATGAGAAGCCTGCAATAATTTTTAAAAATGTGTTCTACCTTTTATGCCAGAACAAATATTGACACTTGCCTCTATGAAGCAGTACAAGGAAAGGCAACCCAGTCAGTCTACCTTCTTTAGATAATGAACTGATTTACTAGTTCTCCTGAGACTGAGAACCTCTGTTTATTCATCTGCTTTAATTCTGAAAGGAATAGGTTAGGGTGGAAGAAATGGCCTTCTATTGTGTAACTGTGGCACAAGTTATTCCTACTTTAGGTGAAGATTAATATTTAATGTCATTTCATTGAGATTTACCACCTTATCCAATGTTAACATATATTCTAAGTAAAATGTAGATTGTTCCTTGTGCTGATGTTCTCAGACAAGACTTTAACTAGTGCACAACCAGGTCTAGGGAGTCTAATGAAAAAGAATGAAGGACTATCTTAGCAACCACAGTCCCTTCTTATTCCTCTTGTTTTTGTTATATTAAAAATGTTTTATGCCTTGGCACAGGGCAAGAGGCTTTGCTAGGGATATCATCTTGCTGAAAACACCGTTCTTTGTAGCTGCTATTGGCCTCCCTTGGCCTAAATGAAAAGGACATTGGTCACTGAGTCCTTTCAGTGTTCTTCTAGCATCCATATATTGCATCCAGTTAATATAGAAAGCTAAGAGGACATAGTGCTATCCTATGAGATCAGCTCACTTCCTGTGCTACTTCTGATACTCAGTGATAGAAGCCATGTAAAGTTTCTCATTGTAGACACATATAATCTGGCCCATGGTCATACTCCCTTAAGGGCTTCATATACTCTGGCATTTTCAAGAACCTGAATAGGGACTGCAGAAAGATGGATCTCCTTTCTCTAACCTAGTACCAACCTACATTTTGGTGCTTTTTTTTTTTTTTTAATTTGATACATGGTCTCACTACACAACTCCAACTCATAGTGATCCTCCTGTTTTAGCCTCCTCAGTGCTGGGATTACAAGCATGTGCCACCATGCCTGCTCTTGGTGGCTGGCACAGCATGCAGTACCAGGGATTGAACCCAGGTCCTTGCGCTTGCCAAGCAGGTGCTTAGACCACCGAGCTCTCTCTCTAGACCCTACATTTTAGTACTTTAGAGAAATCATTTTACTTCAGGGATTTGGACTCCATGATTTAGACCTTTTTAATTACACAATTCTGACTTCTCTATCTATCATATTGAGTGAGGTTTTTTTTACATTTCCTTTAAGATCAAGGGCTACCATCTAGGCCTTGAAAACTGTCAGGACTTTGTAGAACGTCCTATAAGTAAGGAGTATGTGGGAATTACTAATGTGACTTATCTTTCTTTTCTCATGAGTGTGATACAATACTTGACACCTGCAAATTAGAGAAGGGGAGGATTTTGTTTGTCTCTTGGCTCACAGTTTATAGAGGTTTCAGTTCATAGACACCTGGCTCCAAGGCAAGGTGGGATAGCAGAGAAGACACAGCTCAAGGCATGGTCCTGAGAAGCAGAGGGAGATTAGGGGAGGAGGGAAGGAGGCAGACCCTTCCAGGCCATGCCTCCAGTGACCCACCTCCTCCAACCAGGCTTCACCTCCCACCTCACCTCTAGCTATCAACTCATCCAAGGTCTAATCTCCTGCTAAGTGTCATGTCCCCATGATCCAATCGCCTCCCAAAAGCACTTTATGAATGCATGAAACTTTAAGGAGGATATCTAGGTATGAACTGTAACATGAGCAAAGCCTCCGAGATTGCTCTGAACCCAGGAGATGGATCACAGAACCTCAGAAATGCGCATCTCTCCTCTACAGGGCTTCATGACCCAGAACACCGCGAAGCAGAATGAGCACTGTCTGAAGAATTTTGACCTCACTGAATACCGCCAGGTGCTCAGTGACCTTTCCATCCAGATTTACCAGCAGCTCATTAAAATCGCAGAGGGCTTGCTGCAGCCTATGATAGGTAAGCTGGAACAGATTTCTGACAATTTTCTTGGAGCCTGAAGAAGTGGCTGTGGTGAGCTCTCCTGCCTTCTGGAAGCCAAATACGTTAGCTGTGCCAACACTTTCATAGTGAGGGCACAAGTAGGTACACTCACCATTCCTAAGTGACCGGTGAAATTTTCAACACCATCCCATAAAAAACACACATTATGGAAGCATAGTGATACAATTTTTCCTTCATCTCTTTTTCTATATTATATTAGTTTTCTCAAAGCAAATAATTTCAGTAAGCAATAAGCTCTCAAAGAGTAGAAAATTTACGTTAAAATATATATACAATTCTCTTATCCATGTTGTGCTTAATTTTGAAGGAAAGAAAACATGTGGGTTCATGTGAAAGAACATAGCAGAAGCCCTCAAGCCGTAATATTTACTGAGTGCATACTATGTATGAAGCAGTGAGTACACTTGGGCACTAAACATGAAGTCAGAACTGAAAATCAACGCAGTGGCATTGTCATTTACAGGTGGCACATATGTACATAACTCACTGTACCCCATGAAGGCTTGGGAGGGACCTGAACTCTCTTTGTGTATAACACCTTCTCTCCATTCTTACAGCACAAGTAGATTACAGGTTAATTCTAGGTAAGACCAATCCGGAAGGATATCTCCTGGGAGGAGGTCACTCCTGCCTCTCTGGTAGTTCTCTAAGGCACCACCCAGGGAAACTAGCATCAAGCTGGAGATACACCAGAACTCACAACACTGTAATGGTTGGTAGCACCAATTCTGGAGTCAGACCTAGCTTCAGATCCCAGCCCTGCCACTTCCTTGCAGCATGACTTATAGGCCAGTTACTTTATGCCTCAGTTTGCTCATCAGTAAAATACACAGTACCTCATAGGCTCTTTGGATGATTAAAAGAAGTACTACACATAAAGTACCTGGCACACAGTTAAATACTGCTCAGTAAGTAAGTTGGAATTACTAAGCTAATATTGACATAGGAGCAGGGCGGTAACTACATGCAAATTGCTCAGTTCTCAAACTGCTCTCAACACAGACAATACATAATCAAACCAATTCATGAATTATCTTTGTCCCTTCACCAATACACTCAAGTGAAAGTATTCCATGGCCCATAAGTATTCCATGTAGAGTCCAACACATTAGAAAGTTTTTGCCACATGTGGTAAATCCTGAGTGTCAACTCAGGAATGCATCATTACTAAAGTTGCAAGTAGGGTCTGAGCAGTCTAATGGCAGAGCTTGCTTGAGAAGGACTATGCTTTTCTTTCAGTTTCTGCCATGCTAGAAAATGAGAGCATTCAGGGTCTTTCTGGCATGAAGCCAATGGGCTACCGGAAGCGCTCCTCCAGCATGGTAGATGGAGATAACTCCTACTGCCTGGAAGCTGTCATCCACCAGATGAGTTCATTTCACACGGTGATGTGTGACCAGGGTCTGGACCCTGAGATCATCCTGCAGGTGTTCAAACAGCTTTTCTACATGATCAACGCAGTGACTCTCAACAACCTCCTCCTGCGGAAGGATGTCTGCTCCTGGAGCACAGGCATGCAACTCAGGTGGGTGGTGCCTCCCTCCAGCATACAGTGGGCCTGATGCTAGCTGGGATTGAAGCACAAGACATTTGGCTGTAGAAGTCAAATCTGAATGTCTGTCCTTGTCATAGTATGTGACTCAACTCTCCATCTCCTTTGTATTGTTTGGTGAGATTCATCAAAGCTGGGTTGATAACTTAGGAAACAAATCAAAGCTTAAAGATTACATGCTCTAAAAACTAGATCAGTGTGGTTGGGTCAGAAAGAAATTGATAAGTTAAAAGGCACGGAGGCTCACACAGAAGTATAAATGTGTTTGTGGAGTTAAATGCAGGGTTTTTTAATTAAGTATATTTAATGCCTCCCCCAAACTAATGCATATAGATATGAGGTATTTAATCTTTGCTTAATTGTAAGCATACATTTATTCATTCTTCATTCAACAAATAGCTAACCGAATGCCAACCACTTCTCAAGCTTCTAGCCCTGTGGGATAATTAAGGTGAAAAGAATGATGATAGGAGTTGCAATGGGCCTAAGAAACACAGGCAATAAATTACATTTACCAGTGTCCTTGTGCCCATAAATGATTTTTTACCTCAGGTACAACATAAGCCAACTTGAAGAGTGGCTTCGAGGAAGAAACCTTCACCAGAGTGGAGCAGTTCAGACCATGGAACCTCTGATCCAGGCAGCCCAACTTCTGCAGTTAAAAAAGAAAACTAATGAGGATGCAGAGGCCATCTGCTCTCTGTGTACCTCCCTCAGCACCCAGCAGGTAGGCTTATTCTAGGCCTCTGGCAGCCACGGTACTTGAGGTACGCCCCACTTCTGTTCCAATCTCTTCTTCCCAGGGATTCTCCTTAGTGTTCTTCCTTGGCCTTTGTATGCCCCACTGACTCACTGCGGAAGTTGCCATTGATGGGATGTCCCTGACCAACCAGAAGCCTCCTTGGTCTGTGAGCTATTTCCCATATTCTCATTTCTTCCTTGCTCACTTGGAAGATAAAGTAGCAAACCCCTAGTACATCAAGCCTAAGTAACAACTTTTTAAAACAGTGAATTCTAGATTGTTTTTACCTAAATTATTTTTTATATTCTGAAATAGCATCAGGCATTTGCTTTTTTATAATCAGTTGCTTTCTTTATAGTTATAATTTCAATATGGTCCTATTTTAACTGATGACTCATTATTTTTTATGTGAAATCATTGAGCAACATTTAAGTGCCAGTTGTATTTATATTACTATTTGCTTGTAGATGTGTTGCCATTGTAAATATATGTATTCTCAGGCAGGTAGACTTTGCCTTCCATTATAAGTGTATCTATTTTGAAGTGAGCCATGAAGACCAGTACTGTACAAAGAAGCCAAATTTCCAAACTAAATGCATCTTCTTCCCAGCCAGCACCTAGAAATAGCCATCTCCAAACTCAGTAGTGTAGTAAGTTGGTACCCCTCCAATAACTACTAAAAGATACATTATCCAAATCTTAATAAAACTACTTCCTCCTGCCAATGTATTAAAAGTTTTCCAACATTTCTTCCCTTTTAAATAGATTTTACTTTCACAAGTTTACTTCTGAGAGGCAGCAGGCTTTGCACTGGGGCAAACTGCTTCCATTATTCAGTTGGTTGGCAGAAAAAAAGATTCTCTCCAAGATTATCTCCCTTCCCCTGTGATGCTCAGGACTGGCTTCCCAATGTGGTATTGTAGTCCTGGAGGGGAGGAGAGGGGATAGGCTTTGAGTAAATATCCCTCCTGGCCACCCACTCACTGTGAGAGCTATCCAGGCCAGCACACTAGAGTCTTGGCTCCCTATCCAGGAGCCAGAGATACAGCCCCTCCAGATCTGGTGGGGAGGGATGAAGGAGCCTATCACAAGGCAGGTGCTTGCGGCATAGCAGCTATGACCAACACCACTCTGTCTAGAGCCCCAGCTCCATTTCAAAAAAGAAAATCTCATGTGTAAAAGAATTTTTAGTCGGGGGGAAAAGGGTGTGTGATTAGGTGCTGTTAAATAAGACCTTTCTCACCTGATATTGATCCATCTACTTTGCAGGTTCTGTCTATAGAGGGTTACACACGCGTACCCATGTTATGTAATCTCTTAAAGTTCAAAAGTTGATTCGTTTCAT
This sequence comes from Capromys pilorides, assembly GCA_004027915.1. Classification (NCBI taxonomy): domain Eukaryota; kingdom Metazoa; phylum Chordata; class Mammalia; order Rodentia; family Capromyidae; genus Capromys; species Capromys pilorides. The sequence continues at coordinate 2,636 of PVKN010019978.1, read as the reverse complement.
TTAGCTCTGTGCTAAACTTTGTTTTCATTCCAACAGATTGTCAAAATTTTAAACCTTTATACTCCCCTAAATGAATTTGAAGAACGAGTAACAGTGTCATTCATACGAACAATCCAGGTGAGTTTTATTTTTATTAGTACTAGAAATTGAATTTAGGAACTTATGCTTGCTAGGCAGGTACTTGTGTCACCTAGCTAAATCCCTGGCTCCAGATGAGTTTTAAAACATGAATCAATTTTTATGAGAGTCCTAAACTAAATCTGCAAAACATGTTGAAAATTTAGGTTTTATCCTTAGTAAAATACTGGTTACATTATGTGCTATAAAGCCTTATATTCCTAGGCCTTCTACTAAAATAAACATGACTTCTGTCACCCATGAATAATAAATGACTGTGTATACACATAGAGGTCTGAACTTTTATAACTCTGCCTCTCAAGTTTTAGACAAAATCTGAGTATTTTATTGTAAACGTGTTACTAAAATAAGATACCAAAAGGAATTTTAAAAGCAAAAGTATCAACCACACCTATAAATGAAATAAATGTTCTTTAAGAAAACAGTTTAAATTCCCAAATCTTGCCTTTTAAGACTTACAATTTTTTTTCTTTTTTAAAATATTTTTTCTTTTTATAAGAAATAATAATGTGACATTTTAAAAAACACATTAGTAGTACATTCTCAATAATTGATACAGTGCATATTGTTGTCCTCGTAGTAGTTATACAGAGCACAAGATGTAGACATAATTTTTCTAATCATTATTGGTACAAAAAATTTCTTCTCATTGAACTAAGAGAAAGTAGTTATATGCATACTCCAATATTCCATAATCGCAATTATTGGCAAAACTGGCAATGTCAGGAGCTGTTGATTTAAGCCTTTTACAGCTCAGCATACTAATCTAGCTTTATGTTTTATGACTCATGGTTAAACTTTTCTGCTGGGTGGTTAAGGGTAAGTTAAAGTAAGACCTGTATAACACAACATGTAACTTTTGTATCTCCCAAGGTCAGTCAGATCCCCTCAGGATTTGCTTTGAAACCATGTACAGTGCTTTGTAGAACTATTGTCAGTGTCAGCCGTCTGGATGAGTCATGGCCATTGCTTGACCGGTTTGCTCTCTGTGAAAGCCCGAGAGAATGTTTTCTCTCTAGGTGACTCTCCTTAGGCACACTATACATCATCAATCCTTTTCTTCTGTGGTTCCATAATGTTCTTGAACAGAAAATTTGGGAAATCACTGAGGTATAGGATGTTATAGCACAGGTTCTCTTATGTCCTGAGTCCTCACTGACCTTGAAGGGCTAGGACAAAAATATTGGCAATCCTTGTAGCCCTTCTTTTTCTCCAATTTTTGGTCTGTAAACTTACATTCTTAACCCTCCAGAAGAGAAGCTACGTAATACTATTACTCTATAACATAGGTACTTGAGCTTAACATCACTGTCTTTCTGAATATCAAGCATCTTGCACTTAACTTGGAATTGGCATTTTCCATCAATCATTGATATTCTAATAAATTCCTATACAATGTGATAAAAGCAGTTACACACTTTTACACAGACATTTAGAAATCTGAGTATATACAAAATTGTAGCCAATCAATCCTATGAAGACTTACAATTCTTGTCCTTAGGAATATGCATAGAAGAAAACACATTAGGCAAAGGAGTATTTAAGTCTGCATTAGGATGAAAATTTTCACTTAAACATAAGCTTACGCAACCTGAGCCCAGCCTTTGTGTTTCATAGTGGCTCACAGCACCAAATGGTGACTCCAAGCACAGCATGAGTTACACAGTGCAGATACTTTTCAGAAATTCCATGCTTTAAGCAGTGAAGTCATGTCAACATGAAATAAGGATAAGAAGAGTCAGGAGAAAGGGAACCAAGAAGGAACTGAACAAAGACACTGCAGGACCTTAAGGGAACACAAGCTTTTATGTAAGAAGCTATTCCTTTGAAATACTTTAGACTTTATTCAGAACCCTTGCCATACTTCACTAGTTTATAGGATTTTCAGGAGAATTCAGATCAAAGGTCAAAGAATACATGCCAAGTCAGACTGCAGATTTAACAAAGAAAGGACGAAAGAAAAATGTCATGAAGGGTTAAGGGTTAGATATTCTCTGAAAATATGTACAGTCAAATCCTAGGTTGTCTATACCTATTAATCTCAGTAGCAATTGTGGTTTCATTTTTCAAGGCAGAACAACATTCAAGCAGCACAAGTATTGCTGGTTCCTTTTTAGCCAGATTTACAATGAGAATTGGAAGCATATACAGGCAAAGCATTTGGAAAACTTTAGTTTTGTCCCCTAAAAAAGCATATTTAAAATTGGAGAGGTCTAGGGAGATAGCTCAGCGACCTAAGTGCCTGCCTGGCAAGTGCAAGGTCTCAGATTCAATTCTGGTACCACAAAAAAATAAACTAACAACTTAATTAAATAAATAAATAAAATTGGAGGGTAGGGCTGTTGAGAAGAGTAGGGTCATCACAAAGAAGCCAAACACTCTGCACCAGGACAAGAAGATGCCTTAAGTTCATATCAGAAATGAGCAAAACACCACCCATCACAGGTACAAGGATATCAAAGTTCAAGCCTTTTATTTCAGAGGAGAACTCCTGAGCC
>PVKN010019977.1:0-16130 GCA_004027915.1 Capromys pilorides | reverse complement strand
TTTAAACAACTGAACTAAGCTGCAGGCCCCCTAATTTGGTCTTGAAATCAGAAATCACGACATAAGTTAATTCTTTGGTTGGGGCCAGCGAGATGGCTCAGCGATCTAAAGTACCTGCTCAGGCAAGCTCAGGCAAGCTCAGGCAAGCTCAGGCAACCACAGGGACCTCTGTTCAACCCCTGGCACTACATGCTATGCCAGCCCCACCCCCAGTGCAGGCTGAGGGGCCATATATATTTTTTTAAAAAAAAGTGAATTCTTTGGCAAAGTGGTTTGATTTTGTTGTTGTTTGTTTGTCTTTTGGTTTTGAGATAAGGTCTTGCTCTGTAGTTCAGGCTGGCCTTACACTCACTTTGTAGCCCATGCTACACTTGAATTTATGATAATCCTCCTGCCTCAGCCTCTCAATTGCTGGGATTACAGGCATGCACCACCATGCCTAGCCTCTTGGCAAATTGTTTTAAAGTTACTTTTAGCAAGTTTTTTGTTTTCTCTTGGATTCCTTTGATTTTTGGTGTTTTTGTGTTTGTGGTTTGCTTTTGAGACAGTTCTCACTACATAGTGTAGGCTGGCAGGGACACACAGGGGAGGGCTGAGTAAGGACCCTTCACAAACACTTTGACAAGGCCTGTGCTACCCCACGCCCTTAACACCTCAAAGCTGCTCTCAGTCACCTGGCCTTTTTGACCTTTCCAGCTTCCCATCTCTCCAGGCCGTGCAATTTTACAAGTCAAACTAGGCGGGCGTTCTAAATTCCCTCCGCTTAAACACTGGGGAAACGTTTGACCCAGATCTCAGCGCCTCACAGCTCAAGCCTCACCTTGCAGGCAGGCTTTTCCCAGGCGGCTGGACGGAGCCTCGCAGCCGGACTCCACATCTAGACCTGAGCCTGAACAGCCCCTCCGTGCCGCACAAGCCTGCCCACCGCCTCTGCGCGGGGCTCTCTGCAGCCAGCCGGGGCGCGGTACCTGCCGCGGGCCCCAGACCGCGGGATCAAACCGGCCCGTCGCACTCGGCTCGCGCTTCCATCCAAGTGGACTTTTGTCGCCGCGTCCGCTGTCACGGAAATGAGGAGTCTCCGGCCCAGGCCCCTCTCGAGTCCCCCCTATGCCCTCTAGACTGCACCTTCTGAGCGCCCAGCTTCACAGAGAGCCACGCCCAGGCCGGCCCCCCGCCCCGCCCCGCGCACCTCCCGCAGTGCGGCGCTGTGACCACCAGGTGGTGCTCCGGAGCACCGAGGCGTGAGCCAGGCAGAGTCCCAGGCTCAGCTCATTCACAGGCCCGGCACAGCATCCCGGAATGGTTCCTACCTGGAAGCTGTCGGGCAGGAGCATGGTCGCCGTCCCAGCTATGGGCCTAAAATTAAGAGAAGCAAGTTTTTGTTTGTTTGTTTTGCGGAACCAGAAATAGAACTCAGGACCTTGGACTTGCCAGGCAGGCCTTGTGCCCCTGAGCTAGCTCCCCGACCTCTAAGAGAAGCAAGTTTTTGATTGCCTCTTCGTACCTCTACAAAGGGGAGGCTGTGCTGTCTGTGTCCACACTTGTTTACCCTTCCGGAGGGCTTCGGGTGGTCCCATTTCCAGACACCCACCGAGAGGTTGCAAAAAAGGACCCCGTCGAGTCGGCCTCTCTTCCCTGCCTCGCGCCTTCCGTGAGCAGACTCCCCATCTAGACCCGAGCCTGAGCAGCCCCTACCTGCATCGTCCCGGGGTTCAAATCTTGGCTAAGTCATGCCGTTTCTTGGGACTCCATGTCCTCCACTGCAGAGGAGGGGCTCGGAGCCCCACGATCTCTCTTGAGGGCGGGGTGAGCCCAGTGGGCCTCAACCGGGTCCCCTCCCGGCAGGAGGCCATGAGCTGGGGTCCCTCCCAAATCTCTGCCCCAGCCCGGGCCCCCGGAGGGGAAGAAGTGCGGCTCCTGACAAGGCCTGCAGAGGGCCCTGGACTAGGAGGGCGAGCCGAGAGACGCCGCAGCCGCGGGCCGGGGGCGAGGGCGAGGATTGCCCTGAATAATGAATGAGACGTAATTGGGCCCGCACTGCTCGGCGGCGCGCTGAGCTCGGCAAACAGCGCGGGCGGGAGCGGCCGCCCTGGACAAACAAACTAGCTCCGCGAGCCGGGAGCGGGATGGCACCGCGGCGGCGGGAGGGGGAGACAGGCCGGGCCCGGGAGGGACCCGGGGCGCAGCGCGCAGCTGGCTCCCGGGAGGGACCCGGGAGGGCCGGGCTATGGGGCGCGCGAAGAGCTGGGGAGGGGCGCGGGGCTCGTGTATGCCAGTGGGGATCGGGGAGCAAGAGAAGCGGACCGGGCAGGGAGGGCGCGCAGCCCAAGGGCGACGTGAGCGCGAGGAAACATGGAGAGCCGAGCGGAGGGCGGAGGAGAGAGGGCGAAGCGAGCGGGAAAAGGCGCACCGGGGGAGGGGCGGCGGGGAGGGGACGGGCGGAGAGAAAAGGGCGACGGAGGAGCCCCGGACGGGGGCGTGGGGGCCGGGGCGAGGGACTGGAGAGGAGTCCCGCGGAGGAGTGGAGCGGCCGGACTGCGAACGAGGGCGGAGGCGGCGAGAGGCGCCCTACCCGCGCCCGCCCGCCCGCCCGCGCGCTCCGCCCTGGCGCTCTCCAGCCGCCCGCGCTCACTTTGTCACAATTACGGGGCCGTCACTCGGCCAGAATTGTTTTCCCAAAATTGTCGGTCTATGAACTGGTGCGGGGTGGCAGGTGGGGGGACCTGGCAGGCGGAGCGCGGAGGGAGGCTCTGAGCGCCCCTCGAGGCGCGCTGGTGTCTACCCACAACCGGACCGGGGCTGGGCGGGTAAGATGCAGAGACCCGTGGGGGGTTCCGGCTGCTACCGCAGCCCGATCTCGCTCTTGGCCTTCCGGCTCCCGCTCGGCCTCTGCTGCCTTGACTTCCCCAGCAGGACGCGACAAGGACTGGAGGCCCAGGGACTGAGGCTGCTCTGGCGAGGCCGAAACGTCCTCGCTCACCGGGTTCTCTCCCGGTGCCCAGACCTGGCCGTCTGGGCTCCGCCTGCAGACCCGCCGGGCTCTCGCCCTTCCAGCTCTGGGTCGCTCTTGGATGTTCCGGGCCGCCTCCCTGTCCCTCAGTGCTGCAGATATCTGTTGCGCGCCCACCGAGCGCCGAAGCTGCACCACCGCCCCCTTGGCCTCACGCGCCGCCAGGCCCTTCCCAGCCCGCCGGGCCTGTCGGCGCGGTGACAGCCGCCGCCGAAGCCTTGGCCCCGCGGGAGCTCCGACACCGACCTCGGCGGCGGCCGCTGGAGCGAGACCGCAGCGGGCCAGGCGGGGGAGGGGAGAGGCCTGGGCGGGCTTCTCTCTGGCTCTCTAAAGCCTGCAGTTTCATTCTGTCGCCCACGGTTTCCGCTAGGCCCGACCCGCCTGACTCCCCGCGCGCGCACGGGACGCAGAAGGGTCCCCACGCTCCCTCCCCCAGTCCGGGTGATTTACACTCGAGCCCCGAGCAGCGGCCGCTTCCCAATCAGGAATATCGACCCCAGGCGGGGCCCTCGGGCCGCATCGATCCCTCTAAGGCTCGGGATTTAAAAATGTCAAATTTGCCTTTTCCAGCCAGGAGGAGGGGGTGGGGGCTAGGAGGCCGGTGGTTTGGAGAGGAGACGGGCAGCGGGCATCGACCGGGCGCGCTTGTGCCCGGAATGAGAAGCGATCGGGCGTGCCGGGCCCTGAAAGGGTCTGGCTGTCTCTCAGTTCGCAGTTGCCTATAGTTGGGGGCAAGAAGGAAGCTCCTGCTCTCTCCGCCACCAGTATCTGCATTGTTGTTACACTGGGGTATTCCCAGAAGGCAGAGTCCCACAAGGACTCCCTAAAATGTAGGGAGATAAAATCGGAAGAGATCTCTAAAAGTGAGAACATGTAAGCACACAGATGTGGGAAGAGACAAAGGTATGAAGAATCCACGGCTAACCCAGCTCTCAGAGCAAAGGCAGAACAAAGGTGCCTTAAAAACTTGATAAATAAAATAAAGGTCGGAGACCTAGAATTGTTTCAACTCTGTTCTGTAGGCCCAGGAGATGCAGAACTGAGAATGTGAACAGACTTAATTTCTTGATGGTTTGAGAATGAAGCAGAAGAGCGGAAGCAAAGCCAGGTGGAGAAAAAAAGGCATCTGAGAAAGGAATTATTTCGTTTTATTGTTTTTAGTTTAGTTTAGTTTAGCTTTGCCATTCCAGGGACGGGGCTTAGGACTTTGTGCTGGCCAGGCAGGCACTTATGCCACTGAGTTATCTCCCTGGCCCTAAGGAAAGGAATTATAACCCTAGAAACTAACTGAACCTTTAATTGAAAAGATCACGGTCCTGGCAACTGCTACTCTAGGCCTAAATGAGGCACACTGTCTGGGAGAACTGAAGGTCTGCCCCTTCCCTTCCTGCGTTCCTAACAGGTGTCTGTGCAACATGTACCTTCTCTCTGGCAGTAAGGTGGGCTAGGGTCACATCTTAAATTGGGGCTGTGTGCGTTTGGCTGTGAGGAGCTCTGAAGGTAATCACTCCCCTGCGACTGGATATTTGAGAGAAAGGGGAAACCCACTGCTTGCAGTGCCTGTGGACGTGGTAGAAGGGAGCAGCTGTCCTGACCAGCGCTCTCACAGTTAGCTTACGTCACATGCCCCTCAGTCGCATACCTCAGCTGTCACTAGTGCACTGCCATTTCCTCCAGAACTGGAGACGACTGACAGCAAGCTGGGAAGGGGGCTGACACTTAGGGAGGGGTGGTGGCACATCCTAAGGTAGTCAGAGCTCACACATCCACTGGCAAAATCAGGCTGACATATCCCTGGAACATAGTCAGTGATCCTAATGCAAATACGCACCTAGCAATCTCTGCCACAAGCATTATTTCTGTGTGAACAATCACCAAATTCCTGAGACCACGCCCAGAAGTGTAGTGTTAAGGTCTCTACCCTTTCTTGACATTTTACGCTTTAACCCTAGGAGAAAGATTATGTCCCCGGCCCCTACTTCCCTAACTCTGCAATCAGGGCGAGCTTCAAAGACTGTAAGACTGAGTTCGAGGAAGTCAAGTACCAGGGTCGAGGCGAAGAAACGGGAGCAGACAGAGAGGTGGGAATGTTAAATGCTCCCTTCCTGTCACCCCCGCACGCGTCCACTCACGGTCCACCAGCCCTCTCGGAGCTGGCCTGTCAACGCTGTAATGAATACGCGCTCGCCCCCCCCCCCCAGTCGTTCATCACTGCCAGAAACGCCTACTTCTGCTTCCCGATAGGACGCTCAGCGGCTGTGAGAGCCCCTCGCCTCTCCCCCAACCTCGACTTCTAATTGTCAGATTGAGATGTTGATTTGTCAGCTGGGAGAACAGCCAAAGAATCCGCAGTAAAACCTGGACTCCTTGAGCTTCCTTTAGACTCCACTCAGGTCTGCCCGGCCTTGGAGGTTTGTTTGTTTTTGGTCATTTTGAGACAGAGTCTCGGTACGTAGTCGAGGCTGGTCTTGAACTCACTTTTGTAGCCCAGGTTGGTCTCGAACTCGCACTGATCCTCCTGCCTCAGCCTCCCAAGTGCTGGGATTACAGGCGTGCGCCATGGAGCTTTTCCTGATTTGAGGTGGATGGGTAGGATTTCTTTGGAGAGACTGGGAATTAGAACCGAAGCGTCATTCTGTTCCAATAGGGGACGCCGTAGGCTATAGACTATCGTTTCCCTAGGAAGAATGAGCCTGGGTTTAGCAACACTCTTTCAGATGGGACACCCAAGGCGTTCCCTTCTCACCCAGTCAGTCTCCCTGCAGGAGGCGCCCTGGGCCGCGATCCCTGCCTGCCCATGGAGGGCACCAGACCGCTGACGCGCAGTCCCCTAGTTGTCCCCGGGGCCCAGAAGCCTCCCTCTCCCTTCTCCTGGCGCCTCGGGTCACTCTTCCCTGCTCCTGTGCGGGAGGCGCACCTCCTTCAGGTCTGCCCTCTCCCGGCCCGGGGCGCCCGGCCCAAGGCTGCAGTCTGCGCCCCGCCCTCTCCTGGCCGGAGCTCCCCGGGCGGCCGGCTGAGTGACGGGCGGCCGGTGATTATGCGGCAGGGGGAGCGGGGTGCGCCGCGGGCGGCAGCGCTGACCCTTCACATTTCCGATCCGCCGGGACCCTCATCCATCCGAAGCTGCTCTTTGTCTGGCCGCCTAATTGCCGGCGGACAGGATGGATGGCGGGACCGACAGCCGCGGAATCCCTAATAAAGGCCGCGGCCGCGGGGGAGGGAGTGCGGGGGGAGGGGAGCAAGAGGGAAGGGGGAAGGAGGTGGGAGGGAGTGCCGGGCCGCAGCCGCCCGCTCCGAGGCGCTGCACGCGGCGCGCCCTGAGCCCGCCCGGGGCGCGGGTCGAGGAGCGCCGGGTCAGCTCTCGTCTGCGTGCAGCACCGTGGGGCCATCCTGTCCGCTGCTCGTCAAAGCGAGGTAAAGCACCAGGGGGCCCCAGGAGGAAAGAGCAGCCTGAGGTTCACCTCAGCCAAGCCCTGGACACTTGGAGCTTGGCTCCGGCTCCGGTGCGCCTGGCGCTCACCAGCCCGCGCCTTTCCCTTGACTCGCCCTACCCGCCCCTCTCACCTGTCGGTCCCCCAGAGCCGCATCGAACATCCCTCCGGGGAAACGAGGGATCCGACAGCTGTCTGTGCAGCCAGTAGCCCCGTTTCATTACCCACAGGCCGGAGTGCCCGCAGTGGGGCAAGGGGAAGCGGAAACGGAGGTGAGCACCGCGACTGAGGGAATCAGCTCTCCCTAGTCTGACAGGTGCCTCGGAAGCGATCTCCGCTCCCTCTCGAGCCCGCGCCCCTCATGCAGCCCTTTGAACCCGAGACTGCCAGGAGCTGCTGGACCAGGCACGCTGGCGGAGAAGTGGGAGGCCCTGGGCCTAGCTTCGCCCCTGGCTCTGGCCCCAGAGCATAAACTCGAGCAAACGAAGCGTGCAGAAGTTCTTGGGCCGCCACAGTTTTCCCATTGTGGACTGAGAGGACAGCTGATTTCAGCCCCTTGAGCGATTTTTCCTCTAGCTCATTTCATTGTTGGTTTTCTTGTTTTCTGTGCTTCTTTCTCTCCATCTAACTCAACAGTTCTCTCCAGCTAAATTTGGCCTTACATTAGTCAATGTTGAGCCATGTTGGAGGTCAGAACTGACAGCATTGAGTGGGTTAGGGATACACAGAGGCTGTCCTGTTGGCCTCATACATATAGGTTTCCTCTGAGATCCCATTAAATCTCACTTCATACTCCTGTCCCCATCTCTCCCTCCCAATGCCTCAGGCACTGTTTGTCTCTTTTTTCCAGAGCTCTGGGAAAGAAGCCAAGCTATCAAAACTCTAATTCTAGAATTGTCCCTTACAGGGTGAGACTGGACAAGCTATTTCCCCTTTCTAGGCCCCAGTTTCCTTATCTATAAAGTGGGAACAACATGTTCACCTCTCACAAGAGTTATAAAGATGCATATTAAAAGCCTTAAAGTACAATAGTCCCAACTATTATTTCCTTTTCCATGCAATCCAGTGGCCTCTCAAGGGGACCAAGTTCTCTTTTTCTGGTACCAGGTAACCCAGGCTACTTCCAGCTATATGTGACCTCCAGTAAGAAGCTGAACACCAGAACATAGGACCAGTATTGGAGAGAACCACACTGGGACTGGTTCTGAAGAAAGAAAGAATGCAAGGGAGGGAAAGTGTTTCCTTACATCTTCATGGAACACCAACCAGCTGGTTCCTCTCTTCTTACAGATGAGGAAACAGGCTTGTACAAGTAACAGAGGCAAGTTACACTATCAGGATCAACCCTTTCATGAGCTGTATATTTATTATCTTCTCATCCCCTTTCTTTCTTTCTTTCTTTCTTTTTTTCTTTCTTTCTTTATTTATTTTTGTGGTACCAGGGATTGAACTCAGGACCTTGCACTTGCCAGGCAAGTACTTATTCTACTGAGCTATCTCCCCGGCCCCTCATCCCTTCCTTGATGGGTTCTGGGTCAATCACAAGAAGTGTAAGAGAGGGTTGGGCCTGGTGGCTTCCATCTGTAGTCCCAGCACTCAGAGGCTAATGCAGGAGAATCACTGGGAGTTCAAGACCAGCCTGGGCTACAAAGTGAGCTCAAAGTTAGCCTGAAGTGCATAGTAAGGCCCTGTCTCAAAAAAAGACAAAGAAGTGCAAGAGAGCTGGTTATATAATCTCACTGTCATGGTTCGGGGCTTTCGCAAGGGGAGCAATATAATGCAAGATACATTTTATAATATTACTTCATAAGGATTCACCCAAGGAATCATATGAAAGAAGTGTAGAAAATCTTTCCACACACTAAACACCAAGGAATCTAACTAAGGGCCCAGATCCTAATACCCTGATGAGTACAGCTCAAAACTTAGAGCTCATACCAAGGCCTTGCACAAGTCTAGCTGGAGGCCTAGAGCCCACAACAAAGTCTCCTGCAGGCCTGCTGCATAGATCTGCACTGGAAAGGCCCAAAGGTCAGTGATGGAAGCTAAAGAGTCTGTGCCAGTGGGGTGAAGGATCTATGCTAGCAAGCTGAGAGATCTGAACTGGAGCCAAGAAGCTCAAGGTAAGCACCAGAGCTCCCTAAATGTATCACAGCTATCCTGAGCAACACTGAGTTCCTGAGCTTTTCTAGTGATGAGGAAAGCTGAATTACCATCAAGAAAGCCAACACAAGTTTCTCCACAAGGCTGAGCAGTGCACCATCTTCTCCTCTCAAGTCAGGAAGCAATGCTCAAAATGAGGACCAGAGATCCCCCAAAATGAACCATAGCCATTCTCAGTGACAAGGTCCTGAGCTACTCAGACAAGAATAGCCAAGTTCATCGGGGAAACCAGCATGACAAGGTCACCCTGCAAAACAGCCCAGTAGACCCTATGGCTTCCAACAGCTCCAACAACTTCTGCAAACAGCATCCCTAACAGCATTCTCACAGCTTCTCCTGTTCTGCTTTTTGGTTGTTGGCAACAATTCTCAGGTGGGCTTCCCACTCGCAGCACCGAGCTAGTTCAGTTCAGCTGGGTGTAATAAGTTGACCACCAGTTAGAAATCCACTCTACTCAGTGTGCACTTAGAAGGTCAAGGCAGGAGGAGGCTGTGAATTAGAGGCCAGCCTGGGTTACATAGTTCAAAGGCCAGTCTGAATTATATCCCCACCCCCACCCCTCAAAAAATGAGAAGGAACAACAACAACAAAAAAAAGAACCTGGATCAAGGATCTCTCTGCTAGACTTCATAAAATTTTAACATGAAAACTTCTGCAGAATAGAAGACACATATCACATGCAAATAATATGCAAATCACATAACGGAAAGCCTGGTCCTTAGAACTCTGACATACACCTGGTTATAGCCCTTGGGAAATTCTGAGGAGACCCTGGGTTCTGAGACATGTGGAGATCCATTCCACTTAGTGTCAGATCATGGAGTTAAGGTTCATTTTAGGGTTGGAGAGATGTATACTGTGTCCTTTGGGATCAGGGGCAGAGTTCATATATAATCAAGGGAGAGAGCAATGCAGGGTTCACACTCAGTGTGCTTTCAAACAGGAGCGCCTAGGAGACTGTTAAAGTGATCCTGGGCTGTCCCCTAACAACACTGCCCCTATGTCCACAGCCTCTTTTTTATTTTATTTTTTGGTACCCACAGCCTCTTTGTTCTGCAGCATAGCCTTCTCTACATAATTCTATTCCTAAGCACACCACCACCCCAAGGTTCCCAATTTGTCTACCAGGAGAGTTCTTGGTAAATTATCCTGGGCGCCAGCATTCCTTTTGGTTTCTGGCCTCTGGAGCACTGGCTGGTCTTAACCCTATCCCAGTCCCTCCTCCAGTGAATGTGACAGCTGCAGGGAAAGCAATAAGGACCTGGTGAGCTGGCAGCTTCATTCCAGAAAGAGCAACAGAACATGAATAAATTCATGGAGCTGGCCCCTCGGCTCCCTGTGAGCCAGGCCTGCTGCCCCCACCACACACACTGCAGCTGGCCTCTGGCGGCCCTGCTGGTCACCACCACTCACAGCCTGGCCGGGCATGGAAAGAGAGGAGAAGGTCAAGTCTAGAGAAGAGGCCTGGTGCCTGAAAGGAGCTGAGGTGAGGGGCTCAAAAAGGGATGCTAGAGTGTAGGATAACTGGGATGAGGAGCAGGGCTGGGCACAAAGGGCCTCTATTAAGTGGAGGGGGTAGGGGGAAGGAGGAAAAAGAGCAAAAGCAGCACCTGGGGTGGATGGCGGCTGAGGCTTGGGTAGGGGAGGCTGGTTAAGAGCTTCTCTCCCTAATCCATCATCCAGCCTAGGGGAGCAGATCTGGAATTAGACATGCACACGGCCGACATGGCCCTCAATCCCCCCCCCGCACCCCCAGGAAGACAAATGGTGACAAAGACCTTGAATAAAATTTGTATTTATGGTTGGAGCAGGATGCCCCTCCCCCACTGACTGCCAATCCTTTCTCTCCCAATCCCTTCAGCCACCTTGGGACTTCTCCTAACCCAGACACAGGCTCAGCTTCAGCCAGCTCAGTTTCCTGGCACCATGATGGGGACAAAGTGCAGGGTAGGAGTACAGGAACTGAGATAGGAGAAAATCATCTATCCAACAACCATGGACTGGTGTGCCTTAAGCTCCTTCTTCCACAACATGTCCACACATCACACTCCTGGTTTCCTTGTCACTCAGAGACCTTTGTTGTTGCCAACCTCTAAGGTCTCTAAACATCTCCACTCCACCAATCTAGAGCCCCTTCTCAAGCATCTGGTCCAGGTCCTTAAGAAGCTACAGCCAGTAGTTTTCTTTTTTTCTTTTTTGCGGTACCAGCAATTGAACTCGGGATCTTGTACTTGCTAGGCAACTGCTTATTCTACTGAGCCACCTCCCTGGTCCCAGCTGGGGGTTTTCTACCCAGACCGTGTTAAATCAGAGCTGGCCTTCCTCCTTGGTCACTCAGAAAGCAGACAGGTACTTGAAGGTGCTTAGCACCTAATCTGCATTTCAGTTATATCAATTTGCATAGCCAACATCCATTATGTGATTATGTGAGGTGTAGCTTTCCCAGGTTTTGTCTAAGAACAGATGCTTAGGGGATGTGGCCTGGGAAGAGACGTCTGGGACTGGGAACCTCTGGGACTAGGGTGAGACTAGAGCTGCCTTGAACTCTCTTCCCAGGAGACCCCTCCTCTTCATTCCTGACATAGAAATGGCATTTGTGGTCCCAAATATAGGGAATAAGAGGAGGATAAATACAAATATCTGTCTTCAAACAGCCCCTCCAACACACACACACACACAGAACAACACACAATCCCCAGTCCCACTCACCTAGGGACACACAAGGCTGGGATCCCATGGCCATCTCCACACTTTCCAGTATACTGTCACAGTGCACAGGCCCAGACTCTACCGCCGGCGGGCGGAACCGCCCCGCCTCTCTTCCCCACAGTTGATATGTCACATTGGAGTCCGAACACGGACCTGGGTGTCTCTCTGCAGCACGCCATTTACATTTCTCTCTGGATCTGTCAACCTGTCTCAGCTCTGTCTCTTCCTCTTCCCCCTGTGGGGCTGTCAGTTAGTCTCTTTTCGCTGCTCTGCCGCTGTCTCTGTCTCTGCGTCTCTATCTGGCTGTCTCTTTGATTTTGCTGTGGCTCCTCTGCTTTTCTGTCGATTTCTTGCTTGCTCCCCGAAGCTCCCTCGCTCTCTCTCCAAAGCTTGCTATCTCTCTCTCTCTCTCTCTCTCTCTCTCTCTCTCTCTCTCTCTCTCTCTCTCACACACACACACACACACACACACACACACACACGCCCTCGTTTTGCACCCAAAACCTAAGGCTGAGGTTGGGGACAGGAAATTTGCCTTTTCCATTTCAGGCCAACAAGTAGGCGTTAAACCATTCACCATGTTATTCAGTGTTCTGTTGGGTTATGAAGAAGCAAATTCGCATCTTTTCTATCGATTTGTTTCCTATTTGGGAGCCCCACCTGCTTAGCATTCACCTGTCTTCTCTGTATCTTGACCCTTGTTTGTCCTATAGCTGACTTCGGCTTCCTCTGGGCTCTGAGAATGCCGAACTTCGAATGGAGGTTGAAAGTAAGTAAGGTGGGAGCCGTAAGTCCCTGCAAAACCTTTGGAGTGGCCAGGAACCCAGACGCTGGACCCAGCGTGGGCGGGCGTGGGGGCCGAAGGGGGTGGCGATGCCCGCCCCGCCCCCGCGCTTCTGCATCTGGGCGCCAGGGGTCGCTCCGGCTTCGGCCGCTTATAGTGGCTCCCGCCGCGCGGCGACTCACACCACCCGCACTGCCGCCCGGGGAGGAAGGGGAGGAAGAAGGTTAGGGACTCGAGAGAGGGAAAGCGCTTGCAGGAGACAGACGCCGGGCCGCGGCTGGGGGAGGAGAGCGGGTCAGGGCTCCGCAAGAGCTAGAGCGCGCAGTCCCTGAGGAGGTCGCGTCTAGTGGGCGCCGCCAGCAGATCAGAGCCTGGGACGTCCAGAGCGCAGAGTCCCCGTTCCTGCGGGGCGCGGTCGGTGTGGGAAGCACGGCGTCTCGGTACCGCCATCCGTGAGAAAGCAGATGCTGGAAGAGCAGTCACCGGAGACCTGTGAGCAACCAGCCGTCCAAGAAGCCGCGATCCCAGGCGCCTGGGACCGTTAGGACTGCACGGAAGGGTAACAGGGTCCCGGGTTCTAAGCCGGCAGGGGTGCCGCTGGGGACCTCCGCTTGGACGGGCGGGTTGGGGAGCGGCGCCGCTGCAGCGGGAGCCCTCAAGGGTAGGGAGGTCGGGGGCAGCTGTCGAGGTGACCCAGACTCGGGCCGGAGCCCGGCTACTGCCGCCTGGGCCCGCAGAGAAGAGAGCCCGGGCCTCCGCCGCCATTGCGCCCAAAAGTGACGAGGATTTGCTGGCCCTGGCCGCGTCGCGGCTGAGCCGCCGCAAGCGGGTGGCGGGCGCGGCCGTCGGGGTGGCCATGGTGCTACTGCTGCTGGTGGCTATTCCGCTGCTGGTGCACAGCTCGCGCGGGCCGGCGCACTATGAGATGCTGGGTCGCTGCCGCATGGTGTGCGACCCACACGGGCCTCGAGGCCCGGGCCCCGACGGCGCGCCCGCCTCCGTCAGCCCTTTCCAGCCGGGTGCCAAGGGAGAGGTGGGCCGGCGCGGAAAGGCCGGCCTGCGGGGACCTCCGGGACCCCCAGGTCCCAGAGGGCCCCCGGGAGAGCCGGGCAGGCCAGGTCCTCCCGGCCCTCCAGGCCCAGGACCCGGCGGGGCGGCGCCCCCTGCGGGCTACGTGCCTCGAATCGCCTTCTACGCCGGCCTGCGGCGGCCTCACGAGGGCTACGAGGTGCTGCGCTTTGACGACGTAGTGACCAACGTGGGCAATGCTTACGAAGCAGCCAGTGGCAAGTTCACCTGCCCCATGCCAGGCGTCTACTTCTTCGCTTACCATGTGCTCATGCGCGGCGGCGATGGCACCAGCATGTGGGCGGATTTGATGAAGAATGGACAGGTGAGAGCCCCTCTCCCACCTAGCCCCAGATCCTCGACCAGTAGCTTCCTAAACAGCTCCGCATTCATGCCACAAGCCCAGCTCCTTTAAACAGTGTCAGTGAATCTGAGAGCGGAAGGCTGCCAAAAACTAATAAATAGCTTCATTTAGCCAAACTGGAATTGGAAAGATTACCTGCCTAGGCTCCCATGGAACGTTAGAAATGATACCAGACCTCATGACTTAAAGCTTGCTGTCTCTGCAGCTTTGACCTCCCATTACAATTTTAGGCATCAGTGTTGTCTTACTGTCTACTAGCCCCTTTCCTTCTCCAATCTTGAGTTCCTTTCTCTCTGAGGGGCAGTCTTCCAGGTCTTTGGGTTTCCCAACCCTGAGTCTAGGTAAGCAACCTGGAATTTATTTGGCTTTTTTTTTTTTTTTTTTTTCTGGTCTTTTTGAAACAGGGTCTCACTATGCAGTTCAGGCTGGCCGTGAGCTCACTTTTGTAGCCCAGGCTGGTCTTGAACTCACACCGATCCTCTTGCCTCAGCCTCCCAAGTTCTGGGATTACAGGCATGAGCCACCACACTCGGTTATTTGTCTCTTTTGAATCAAAATTGAACCCACTTGTCAGAATCACATCAGTGAGCACCCCCATGTGGAGAAATTGAGCTTGGATTTTTAAGGAAAAAGAAAAAATAAAAAGCTCTTGCCCACTTGATAGGCAGTGGTCCTAGTGTTTACCCCAGATCATGGGGGCTGTACTAGGCTATTCCTTGCTCTCTGGTGACAGCGTCTTATAGGCGTGAGTAGGAAGTGGTTCCACAGTCCAGGGGCCATTGAGGTGATGGAAACAGCAGGTTTAGAGGAAGAATGAGGCGAGCAATAGGGAAGACCAAGAGCTTGGACTGTGGCCTGGCCCGTTGTCCTCACATCATTGCTCAGCAATCTTGCAGCCTCCAGGTTCCCCTGCTTATCACACTGCAGACAATCATTTTAGGGTGCTTCGGGTATAGCCCCAGGGATTCAGGGGGAGTCACACAGCTGCAGGGCAAGGCCTCTGACTAGGGTAGGGAAGCTGCCTGGAAGACACAGGGCAAATGGGGAGGCTGGGACTGAGCAATGACCTCTGAATGCCCCACTTGAGCGAGTAGGGACTGGAGGGGTGACTAGGGCACATTGGGTCTGTTCTTTGGTGTTCTGAGCCATGGGCCCAGGTTTGTCATAATACCCTTCCACATTAAGAAGGCTACGTTTGGAGGCCTACATCCTATGCCTGTTTTGGGGTCTCCTCCCAGCAGAATCTCCACAGAAAGCAAATGAGAGTTCCTGGGTGTCTAAATGAGGTGATTTAGTGCACCTGTAGAAGGAAGTGTGAGTGTACATAACCAGCATAACTACAGCATGTCTGTGGGTGACAAGGGTGAGAGGGGGCAAGCAGCAGGGTGGCATAGATGGGCAGGTAGTGCCAGGCAGGCATGCTTCGTTTATGCACATTGTTTGGGAAGAGGCCCAGGGCCAAGTATGTATTTAGGAGTGTGTTGGGTTTGGAGGGGGCAGGGACTGTGCTGTTCCTACTCTGTATTCGTCATTCGCATGGTCGCTGCAGCCCTGGGGATGGTAAATAATGATTAGAATAATGATGAATAATTAATGAGTTAATAACCAGCCCCAGAGGGATAGGAAGAGGGAGGCTGAGGAGGGGCCTCACAGACAGTGTTAACAGCCAGGAGGCCAGAGAAAAAAGGCAAGGGCTTTCTGTTTCAGCCGACCGACCACCCCACATTGAGCACTGGTGGGTGGGTCCAGAGCCTTGGCACCATATGTGTGGCTCATGCCCAGATACACCTATGACCCACCACAAGGTTAGGGTTTTCTGGAAGTGCCAGTGGGTGTAGCGCCGTGTGTGCGCGCGTGCGTGCGTGCGTGCGTGTGTGTGTGTGTGTGTGTGTGTGTGTGTGTGTGTGTATGGTACCGGGATTGTACTCGGGATCCTGCTCTTGCCAGGCAGGCACTTACTCTACTGAGCTATCTCCCTGGCCCAGGTGTAGCATCTTCATTGTTTTTGTTGTTGTTTGCGGTATCAGGTACTGAACTCAGGACCTTGTGCTTGCTAGGAAAGTACTTACTCCACTGAGCTATCTTCCTGGCCCCCAGGTATAGCATCTTAAAAATTATCCTGCAGGTTTTTTATTTGAATGTAGTTTCTAGGGGTTGTTTTTCATTTTTGAGAGTCTTTTTTTTTTTTTTGGTACCAGGGATCAAACAGTCAGGTACTTATGCCACTGAGCTATCTCCTCAGCCCTAGAGACCATCTTGGTGTACAGTCCAAGCTGGTCTTGAACTATGTAACCCAGGCTGGCCTTAAACTCACAGCAGTCTTCCTGCCTCAGCATCAGAAGTACTGGGACCACAGGCACAAGGCATCAAACCAGCTCTAATTTTTAAATGAGAATAATCATAGCAAACCTATAATTGCAACAGTTCCAAACATACCCCACATGAGGCAACCCATTTAACCCTAACAACTTGATGAGGAACACTGTATTAACCTCCCCCCCCCCATTTATGGCTCAGATTGGGGCTCAGAAGGGTCCTGAAGTGCCCCCCCCCCCAGATGCATTACTAATGCATGGCAGAGCCAGAGCTGCTTAATCTCCT
>PVKN010019976.1:0-16129 GCA_004027915.1 Capromys pilorides | reverse complement strand
TACCTTCGAAATGTATAGAGGACTCTGGGGATCCGCAAGCCACTTGAGAACCAATTTCATGCAAGAAACAAATAATGCTGTTCTCTCTCTCTCTCTCTCTCTCTCTCTCATTCTGTCTCTGTCTCTCTGTCTCTATCTCTCCCTCCCCTCTCATACACACACACCACCCCATACACACATAGAGCACCAGTACAGGTTATTGTACAGCTAATTTCTCCAGCTAATTTTTAGACAACCCTAATGTTACAGCATAAAAAAATAAAGAAACTTCTAAACTCTTTTTATGTAGTAAGTACAGTATTGACATCTAAATACAAGGAGAATACGTATCGATCGTTCTCATAAATGTTCAGGAAAAACATCAAAGTATTAGCAAATGGACTTCAGCAATACGTAATGAACAGGTGGGACTTGCTCCGGGGATGCAAATTTGGTATTATTCTCTCTCATTCATAATCATAATACATTCATGAAAAATATGATTATATCTATGAATAGATTGATGTTGTCAAATGCTCTTAACAAAATTAAATGCCCATTCATGATTGAAACATTAAAAATAAGAATTACCATGTATTTTAAATGTGTATTACATATATATTACAATAAGTTTCACATGGTGGCAATTTCTTAGTAAGTTTATCGAAGGCATGATCATTGTTAATTTAAAACTTTCTCTAGTGGCCTATTATTACAATTGGAAATATAGTTGGCCTCAGTGATTTTGAAGCTGCACAACAAAAAACTCCAAGCAAACATGAGTGTGTTGTACATGACTAAACCAAGTGTCTTTTAGTACATGTGCTGCCGAAGCAAGCACTAAACCAAACGTCTTCATGGATAAACACACAAAGTCAGGAGCAAGGTAAAGAAGCCCTATCTGTTAATATTTAACATAATATTAGCAATAGTAGCCAGTGAAATTAGATAAGAGAAACTATTAGTGGCATCAAAATTGAAGATTAAAGAGTGAAACTATCTTTGTAGATGATATGATAATGTGTGGAAAATTCAAAGGTTATAATCTTAAAACTAACACAAGCAAAAATAATTCTTAGTGTACACATACAACTTTACATAGAGATAAATAATACAGAAATATAAATATGCATGCAGATATTTATATAAGCAGTAACCAGTTGAAGAAAAGGGAAGAGGAAACTTCTTTCCTTTCTGTCTCAGTTACTCTTCTCTCCTTGCTGGGGCAAAATACCTGACACCCAGAATTAAGGAGGGAAAGGTTTATTTAACTCACAGTTTATGGAGGTTTCAGTCCATACTCAGTTGGCTCCAAGGCAGAGGGGCACGTGGCAGAGGGCAGGAGCTTATGGTAGCAGAAAACAGCGAAGGGTGAGAGCAAAATGGCAGGAGCAGAAGCAGCAAAGGCAGAAGGCAGGCCCCTCTCTCTGCCTTATATTGCATCCAGGCTCCTTGTGGGTGTAGCACTCACACCCATAATCCCAGCGGCATTCACACCCATAATCCCAGCAGCACTCACACCCATAATCCCAGCACTGAATCATGAATTAATCACAAACTCTAGAAGCTGCCCCCATGACTGCATGAGGTTTTGAGGGGTAGACACAAAACGTAGCACTTTTCTTTCTTTGCTCTTTTTCATGTGGGATCTGCTGAAGATCCCTTCAAGGATGCCTGTCAAACCCATCACCCCTTAGCTGCATCCCTAGTCCTAAAAACACTGTTTACCATAGAAACCAAAGAACATATAATATTTTGGAATAAATTAAATAGAAGTGTATCTTCTTTCTTTAGTTTTTAAGGAAACTTTTCAGTGAAGTGTAAGATACATGCAGAAAAGAACTTGTACTATAAGTGCACAACCTAAGAATCTCGGCAGAGAGACCAGATCTGTGAAAGCGCAACCCAGTCTAGGGGGAGAAACCTTCTAGCTGCTGGGCACCCCTCAGAACTAAGCTGAAAAGTCAGTCGGAGGCTCACATAGCAGATGGTTCTTTTCTTTTTTGGCATGTATGCTTGATATATTTATTTAATTTTTTTTCAGCTGACATTTTTTGAATCCCCTTCCATGTACCGCACACTCTGAAATGCTTGCTGTGTTCCGTGGCGTGGCGGCCTTCGGGCCTGGTGTGTGCCTGCCATCCCAGAGGCTGTGCACATGCTGGCATCTCTGCCGGAGAAGGAACAGTAGGCTAGCAGGCTTCTGAGGCCTGGAGTCCGTTCATTCCCGGCACCCTTGGTCTTCCACTCTGGGACTCACAAGGCCCAGTTTCCAGCAAGCACGTTTGGGGTAGAGCTGACCTGACAGGGAGAGCCCTGCCTCAGGCTCTGCCCAATGCATGGTTGCACTTTTTGGTTTATGAACAGGCACTTGAGCCAAGCTGAGCACAGATATGGATATATTGAGGCTCACTGGGAAGGGATGTGCTCAGTTTTCTGGTAGAGTTCCACTGGGGAAGCAGACACATTTTTCTCAGACAACCAAGAGCCATTTGCCTTTTCTGAAGGGTCTGCACTGCTTTAGAATTCTGCGGCACTGACATGTTATTGAGGCCTAGCTTGGGCTGCCTCCCTCCTTGTGCCCTGGTTATGGATCACACTGTGATAATCCAGTGCTCAGAATTTGCTTCCTGGGGGACCCAATTGATGAGAGACACGATTTGCATATATGTCCTCACAGTTCCTGGGTTCTAACTCCTTGTCCAAAGCATGCCCGAAGGGGCCAGGGAGATAGCTCAGGGGCACAAGTGCCTGCCTGGCAAATGTAACGTCCTGAGTTCTGCAAAAGTTCTGGGGAAAAAAAAAAAAAAAAAAAAAAAAAGCATGCCTGCTCCATCCCTGGAAGAAGAGAATTCTGCAGAGAGGCCACAAAAATCTTGGCAGCCAGCCCTGCTGGGCCTCCCTTCTCCCCAGCTAGATAAAAAGCTTTGGTCCAGTTCCATTTCCACATAGCTGTCTATGCTTCAATCACCCCTGTTCAATGAAGTCTGTAAAAAAATCCAAAAGGACAATGTTGGAGGGGTTTTGGGACATGGAGCGTGTGGAACCTGTCGCTAGGTGATGGTGTTGCGCCACAGCCCCATGGGGACAGAAGTGTCTAGACTTTGTCTTGTGAGTCTCCTCATGGAAATAGTTTCCATGTGTCCTTTCAATGCCCATTATACTAAATGGGTAGAGGTGTTTCCCTGAGTTCCTTTTATGTTTATTTGTACATGTTGGCTGTATATAATGGCCATACTTGGGGGAAGCTGGTATGGGTACAGATCTCCCCCAGTTCTATGAGCTGCTGTAACAAATTACTGAAGTGAGATAGAAGGGTTACAGGAGCCCCACCTCATGCCCTGTATAGATGTAGTTGTCCAAGAGTTCTGCAAGACTGACTGGACCCCTAAGGAGCACCTAAGTGAGGGGCCAGTCTTGTAGGACCTGGTACCCAGCTGTGGGGGCTGGCGCTCTCTGTAGAATTCAATCAGGAGGCCTAGCCGGTGTCCGCGGTGCACTGATCACTTGTTTGTGGGTGGGGCCAAGTCTCCACACACTTTGGGACCACAGACATGGTGTTGTTGTGAAGAGTGTATCTTCCCACTCCGTCGTCCCTAACTTCGACAGAGATGGTGCTAAGCACTTACATACGTTGCTGAAGGTATGAGCTCGTGTTATGGTTGAGATCTAAAATCTCTCCCCCAGCTGTCATATGTGTGGAAGGCAGGTGGGTCATGGGGCGCATGCTCCTCGGTGCTTTCATCTGTCAATGCTCTCCATGGCTAAATGTCCTGCTGGGAGCCGGGCCCTGGCTGGGATGGGCTCCTGGGGACTGACCCGGCTGACTACAGTCCTGCCCTTGCCTCTTCCCTCCCAGTCCACTCCCTGGCTGCCAGGGGCTGAGTGCTCTTTCCTCTGCCAGGCCTCTCTGTTATCCTTCTTTGCCCTGGGACCAACTGACCAGGGATGAAATCCTCTAAACACAGTGCACCAGGCACCCCTCTCTTCTTTAAGTTGTGGGTGTGAGGCCCAGCCATGGCAAAATGACTAAGACGCCCAGGAAAGACAAGTGAAGGGCAGTACAAAGGGACGAGGCTGTTGAATAGAAGTGGATGGGATGCATCAGGGAGTCCACTGTCAGCTGCTAGTGAACTAGCCCACTGTGAGCACCATATCCACTATGAGGAGGGAGGAGCTGGAAGGAGCTGGGAAGGCTGTCCTGGGCTTCCATGGACAAATGAGCAACCTGGCAGGTCACAGATGGTCAGGGACTCTGTAGGGCCAGCAGCAGAGAAGAGGTAAGTGGTCCTACACGGAGGTGACCACCTGGCTTGGCCGGGCCTGGCCAGAGAAGGGTGCCAAGGAGGCTGGAGTGTCAGAACCCTTCCTTCCTGCGTCACAACCCCTGGTCTCCTGGTTCCATCCCTGCCTTCATGTCTTACTTGGGGCAGGCAACATGCCTTCCTGGGAAGAAAGCCTGGTGGCTCCTCTACTGGAATTGGGTCCAAAGCCTCAAAGACAGGAGCGAAACAGAGCGCTTCCTGGCTCTGCACTCCTTCCTCGGGTCACGGACACCAGGCCGCTTGCCTCCCTCTCTTCAGAGCCTTTCCCCACTGGGTTAGTTTTCCAGAGCAGCCATAACCAAGTACCATGAACTAGGGGACTAAAAACAACCCGAGTGTATCATTTCACTGCTCTGGAGACTGGGAGCCAGAGACCCAGGTGTCGGTGAGTGGACACCCCCTCGGGACTGGGGCTAGCTCAAATCCTCCCTCGCCTCTGCGCGTCTCTGGTGGTGACTGATCCCCCTCGGTGTTCCTTGGCTTTATTTGCGTCTGTTCTTAGGTGGCTCCCTTTTTGTACATCAGCATCTAAATTACGTCTCAGTTTTCTCTTTTCATAAGATACCAGTCATATTGGACTGTCTTAAGGACCATATCTCAATGGATTACATCTGTAAGAACCTATTTCCAAATAAAAAGTGACATTCACATGCATGAGGGGTTAGGAGTTCAAGATGTCTTTTAGGATGACATAGCTGAACCGATGTGATGGCTTGTATCTAGCCCATGCCCACAACCTCATTTGGTGGAACCAACTGGCTATGGACTGGAACCGCTGCAGACTGTGTCACCGTAGAGCTTTCCTCCTTTATCTTGAGGGTGTTCAGGATTTCGTCACAACAGTGAGAAAGTAACTAAGACAACCCATAACACTCCCTTAGACAATGGAGACGCGCTTACATACACTTCCTGGGAGGGTTCCTGGGGGAGCCAAGAGGAGAGCAAAGTAAGCATGTGTGAGCCTGTCAGACCTCCTCAATCCTAGCAGGCTTCCATGGCTATTCTTGAAACCCTCACAGGTCGAGTTTCTTGGCAACACCCCCTCCCACTGAGTTCCACCTTGAAAGGATAAGGAAGCCACAGCTGTGGCCACCTCCGCCCTCTCGGGCATCCTGCCCTCACTAAACTCCCGTTTTCTGAGCTGGCTGATGTCACGTGATGAGGCAGACTGACGGTTTTTAGCAGCCACACATGCTAACAGGTGGCTTCAGGCTGTGATTCGCTGCCGCTAGGGAAGGAACGATCTGCTGTCCCCATCTTCTGGATGAGGAAGCTGAGGTCTGAGGGTTTATATAACATGATCACAGACACTGGGCTGGCGAGGGCAGGACCAGGACCAGAGCCGGGTGCGTGTGTGACTAGGGATTGAGCCTAAGGCCTCTGCGCTCAGCTATCTCTTCAACCCTTTTTGAAATTTTTATTTCTTAACTTAGAGACAGAGTCTTACTAAGTTACTAAGTTGTCCAGGCTAGGTTTGAGTTTGCAGTCTTTCTGCCTCAGCTTCCCAGGGTGCTGAGAGCTTGTGTGGTTGTTTCTTTTCACCCTGAAGCCTGTAGGCATGGGGGGTTACTGACACTCTCACCACAGCAACCTGCTCTCCTTCAAGAGAAGACTGTATTACACCCCTGAGCTCCCCAGGGGAAGTCAAAGAATCCCAGTGACCAGCCACCAATGGCCTGTTGAGCCTGAGTGTGCCAAAGGACTCTGGCCCAGGTGTTCCTCACAGTAATCTTGTTACTCCTGTTTTGCAGACAGGGACACAGAGTCTCAAACAGGCAAAGAAACTCAATGATATTGTGCAGCTAGCAGCCTGAGGCCACTGGGCCTCTGCCCTGAGTCTGTGCCGGGCCACACCTAGCTAGGCAGGGCCTCCTGCACAGGGATGATCAGAGAGCCCACGCCAGGGAGTGGCCCTCTGCCCGGCAGCTGCAAGGGTGCCACTGCGTGAGGTCAGCACATCACAGGCTCTCGCTGTTCCCGGCGTCACCCTGGCACGCCGAGGTCTCCGGTGTAGGCTTCCATAATGGTCACCTGATCCCGGAACGGTGGGCACACAGCCCGAGATGGTTATGCTGTGACGACCAAGTGGCCTGGCAGACACACAGCCGCGGCCACGGCCCCTGCTAAGAGAAGACAGGGGAGGCTGCTGGCGGAGGGGCTGGAAGAGGAACCCCTCTCTCGGAGTTGCACAGTTCTGTTTGGGCTGAGGCTTGGAGTCAAAGAAACCACGGGCCTCTGAGTGACAGTGGCATTCCTCAGGGATTAAACATGGAAGCTGGGCCTCCACAGGGGGTGGCAGCCCCATGGAATTTAAGTCACGCAATTAACCACAAGTGAATATTTCTTCCACATTCATGTCTCGCCTCCCTCCCTGCCCATCCCCCGCCAAGCCGCTGTGTGACACTCCCTGGATTGGAAACAGCACATGCAAGGAAGTCATCCTCTACCTCACCCAAACACAGTTCCAGCTCCATTTCCCTGGAAGCCACCCCAAGTGGCCCTTGCCTGTGCTGCTCAAAGTCCCGTGGCCGTGGAGTCTATGTTCACTTGGCGTTTTGCCACTCATTTAGCCGCCAGGTACGGGCAGAGCTATTATCCTTGTGGCTTGGCACAGCCATGCTCTTAGCGGGGGCAAAGTTGCTGATGCCACTGCTGGTTTGAAATAACCGCGTTTCTGCCCAGGGATGGTGGATGTACCCACGTATCCACTGCCTTTCCTGACTCCCAACCAACTGCTGCTTTGACGGTAACACCCAGTACCCGTGGGGCTTATTGCAGGAGAAGAGCTCTGAATGATGCATTCCCCAGTAGAGAGGCCACAGCTCAGCTCTCCCTCCAGCCAATGAGGGAGTTCTCTGTTGTTAGGCAGAAAAGAGCCTTGTGGGTCATGTCCTCACTTTTCCTCAGCTAAAGTTCCCTAACTGTCTCCTTCAAATTCAAATGCACATCCAGTTCCATGAGTAACCATATTATTTTTAAACAGCACCCTCTAGCCACTGCCTCTCTTGGGCTTTCAGAGACAGAGAGGTGATCCTTTGTGAACCCAGGATGGAATTTTGTTTTATGATTGTTTTCAAACTTCTGTAGGGATCCTTTGGACTTCGGTGAAAACCTATGCTCTTGTTTTCACAGAGGGACCCACAAGTAGGTAAAACTCACTTCAGGGGTGGAGACAGAAAAAGCCAGGGAGGGTGGAGAGGGGGAACACAAAAGGATGGGCTGAAGAAGGCCACAGAAAGGCTTGAGCCTTGAGGATTTACCAAGTGGTGTCTCCTCTTCAATGCCCATTCCACCGAGAAACAGCAGGCAGCGTGGCTGAAAGTGAAACTCTAGGAGAAACAAAGTGGGTGGGAGACACAGCCCCTCATCTCAGGAGGGGCCCAGTGGCTGCACCTCACGGAGCCTGGCTTTCTTATCTGTGAAAATGGGCTGACTGTCAGGGTAGCACTCAAGACTGTTATGTGTAACAGCTAGATAACAGTTCCTTGGTCACAGCTGACACAGATAGGCTGTTAGTAGGATCTAGAACTCAGACTAGTAGGTAGCAATGGATCAACACAACTGCTGGCAACTTAATGATTTAATTATTTAACTGTCTCTGCTGGAGTTGTTAAGATATCTAAATGTGGGATTTAAATCTGGATACTAACATTGGCTAGTGTTTTTTTCCTTCATTCTTTAAGATGAAGTTTTTGCTTTAATAATGAATGTCTTATTAATGTTCTAAGTGCTATTAATGTTTGCTTGTTAAAAAGCAAATTAAGGGCTGGCGCTGTGGCTCAGTGGACTAAGCGCTTGCTTAGGGGAGTGCAGGGGTCAGGGTTCAGTTTCTGGCCACGCCTGCTGCGCTGGCCCTGTTCTCAAGTGCACTGAGCCCGTGACAGAGTCTGGGTGCTGTGGCGCACACCTGTAATCTCAGCACTTGGGAGGCAGGAAACAGGAGGATCGCTATGAGTCCAAGCTGTGTAGTAAGACCCTATACCAAAAAAAAGCAAATTAAATTTATGGTCATTAGTTAACAAAACTAATTTTTGTTAATTTTCATAGTAAAAAGAATCAAATAGCCTGTATGTCAATTAGTCAAATAATATAAAAGGAAATTTCTTGATTAGTGCAATTTGCAGAGGTACTTAACGTTAATTACTTGCATACTTTTTCCAGCAGTTTCTGTGCTTTTGGATTTTATACAAATTCAGTCAGACTACAATGCTGTTGAGGAACTTGCATTTACTCCTTACTACGATATGTCCAGGAAGTCTTTCTACAGCATTGCACAGAGATCCCCCACTCCCTTTTAGGTCCACATCACCTTTCTGTGCATGTGGGGATCATTTTCGTGTCAGTAGTTTCCCCCTGAGTTTCATACCCAGCGCTCTGGCTGTTGCTAGTTTTTGCTGTTATGAACAATGCCACAATCAACTCCCCTGTGCATACAGCGTTGATCAGTACTAAAAACTCCTAGAAGGATGACGGCTGAGTTTTAATGCACAATTCCAAGTCACTTCCAAAGAGGTTGTAGCCTGCTATAGTTAGAGTACCCAAGGGAATAGATTGAGTGCAAGATATGTCATGTATGGGACCACTGTGTAATATTCACCCAGAGTCAAATGCACAGGAGGAGATCTGTCCACACCCTAAAGACCCAAAGCTGAGGACCTGAATCTCACAGCAGTGTCCTGCGTGAGTCCAGCTGAAGACCTAGAGCCCATGGTAAAGTCCTCCATGGGTCAACTGGAGGCCTAGAGCCCATGACAATGTCTCATGCACGTCTGTATCAAGGATCTGTGCTGGGAATGCCCAAAGGTCAGTGGTTAAATCTAGAAAATCTTCTCCAGCAGGCTGAGGGAGCTGCCCTGGAGCCAGGAGGCCACACTTAAGATAAGGGCAGAGCTTCCAGGGCAGGAACTGCAGCCATCCTCAGCAACAGTGAGGTCTCTAGCCCTTCCCACAAAGAGAACTGAGTGTGTATCAGAAAAGCCAGCGGGACAAGC
Organism: Capromys pilorides; assembly: GCA_004027915.1. Classification (NCBI taxonomy): domain Eukaryota; kingdom Metazoa; phylum Chordata; class Mammalia; order Rodentia; family Capromyidae; genus Capromys; species Capromys pilorides. The sequence continues at coordinate 6,834 of PVKN010019976.1, read as the reverse complement.
TCCTCCGGGGGAATCAGCAGCACACCAGCCTCTCCTCTAGTTCTCCTTCTATGCTGCTGGCAACAGTCCTCAGGTGGGCCTTCCCCACCCAGCACCATGCTGGCTCAGGCCAGTTGGGTGTCACAAGTTGGTCATTCGTTAATCTAATAACTATGGACTCTTTCAAAGATATATGAGAATGTCTGTCTAGCTTCACTAGCTCTGGCTGTTCTCAAACCTTACTAAACTGTTATGTTAAAATAATAGTGTAGATATTGGAATAGAGCATATCTTAAATGACCTCATCAGCAAACAGAAGTGCTCAGTCACCTTGGAAGGAGTTTCCTCCCCTTTGAAAAAAGGACAGAGGGTCACAGTGATACAGATCAGAACCTGAACCTCTGAGCTCCTCCTGTTCAGTATCCCAGAGATGTCGGGCACCTCCATCAATGTTCTTGGTTTGCTAAGTGGTGACAGTAAATGAAAGAAGGTACAAGAAAACTTCTACGTCCACCATCTAGCACTCAGCAAATGTTTACTGATGCCAAGCAAGTCACAGTGCCAGAGTCCCGGCACATTTAATCATGGCCCTGGAACAGGAGACCTGGGTTCCAGTTCCTGCTACCTGTGCCCACCTCCTGCCAAGTCGCTTTATTCCTTTAAATTTTTTCATTGCGCTGTCAACTTGATATCTCCTACTGTATTGCTCATCTAGGTGGGCATGAGTGGCACAGTGGAATCACAATGCAAGTGGCATTTTAGATTGGAAGACAGCTGAGGTCTCAGCTCCTTGTCTGTCACTGAGTCAGTGTAGAGGCATGTGAAAAGCTCTGGGGACAGACTGGGCTACCTGCTGTCCTTCTGTCCCCTAGAAGCAGGGTGACTTTGAGCAGGTTGTTATAGTTGAGACTCAGTTTCCTCAGTTACAAATAAGACAGATAAAGGCAGGTATTGCCCGGGGGAACGCGGATGATCACAGCCTATGGCGGCCCACAACAGCTGATCCTCGTTAAATGCCGAGTGGGCTAATAAACAATACCAGCCGGTCAGCCTGACTGCGGTTTATTTGCAGGTCGAGGCGGATCAGGATGCTTCCCAAGAGCGGAACAAAGAGATGCGGCCAGCTCTCTCACCTTGCGGTCATGCTCCCCTGTGGGACGTGGGTGACTCAGCCTTTCTCTTGCTTTGATCATTGTGAAGCAGCCCTCAGAGGACAGGGAAGGGCACAGTACAGCCACAGACAGGGGCTGTAAGCCCAGCTGGGATTCTTAAGCTTTTTCACCATTCTTGGAAAAAAGCAGGAGGAGGTAAATTAAAGATTTTTCCCCCATTGGAACTATTTAATGCACTTGATGCTTGATTTAGGATTTTTTCTTTTTTTCTTTTTTTTTTTTTTTTTTGGGCTGGTTCAGGCTGCCTTAGGGAGTGTCTGGCATGACATGTGGTGCTGGGGATCGAATGGCGGTCCCTTGCTCCTGACTGATTTTGCTCAAGAGGGTGCTTTAGACAACTGAGCTAACCCACCAGCCCCTTTGATGTTTGACTCATAGCATAGGAGTGCTCGCTCAGTACCGTCTTGGGGACAGTTGGGGGGACCTGTGCGGGCAGGCTGCTGCTGTGGTGCTGCCATTTCCCTTGGAAGCGGGTCCCATTTAAATTTCGGTAACTACAGAACACTAAAAAACTGCACACATTAAGCCATAGTCATGGAAATAGGGCTTCTTGAAAACATCTTTTGAATTGTTACTCGTTTTCTTTCTTTCTTTTTTTTTTTTTTTTTAAGAATTCATTTTATTTGTTTGTTTGTATTATGGCCAACTCAGCCTGCCCTGGGTGTGTGGCTGGCGCAGCATGTGGTGCCGGGCACTGAACTGCGGTCCTTGAGGTTGCCTAAGCATGCCTAAGCAAGTGCTTTAGACCACTGAACCACCTTGCCAGCCCTGTTACTGATTTCTTATACTGAAAATTTTAAACTTACAGAAACAATGGAAGAAAAGCCCAGTGAATGCCCAATGTTTCTTACTTGGTCACAAATGCTAGTACATTACTTTTGAGATTGGAATCTAAAATATCCAGTGTGTAGTAATGGCCACATCGAACACTTTCCACAGTATACAGGAGATGCGTTGTCGCTCATCTTTAGGAACCAGCATCTCATACTCCCAATTTATACAGTATTTGGTAATTGACCCCAGAAAGACTGTCTCTCCCCCAGTAAGTTGTAGTCTGGACCCCAAACAGGTCTGTTTTTGTGACTTTGAAGGCTTTTCTCCAGAGGTTTTTGGAAGCTTCTCAAAAGGAAATTTTATTACAGATATTTGAAAATATTTAATTTTAACTTCTGGGAGAGTTGCAATGTTAATTTTAGTTAATTTCCTCCCACCAAAGAAATTTACAGACAAGAGTTGGTGTAGAAGATGAGGTTTTATGAAAACCATAGTTTAAAAAATGTAGTAAGGGAAAGTAAAAACAGATAAGCCTATCATTTGGAGAACCTGTCAGGGCTCCCAGTCCCTTAGTGGCCGTGTATCCTCCGAAGAGTTCCATTGATGCCTTCTCCCTATGAATGAGGAGAGACACCGGGCCCTGTTTATCTGAGTATTGTCAGAAGAGGAAGCGAGGAAGGCACAAAAAGGGGAGCGAGGGAGCAGGTCACAGACAGACACCCCAGGTGGGATTCCAGGAATCAAGGGAGGCGCTGGCCTCCCTTGCAGGGACGTTGACCCAGAGCCTGGAAGGAGAAGCGTGCCTCTTTCAGGGAATTCAGTCTGTTTCCTGGTCTTAGAGAACCCGGCTGCAGAATCTTCCTCCGCGTAGCCTGGAGACCCGCCGCAGTCGCCTCTCTAGGACCCTGGGCAGTCTGGCTTGGGCTGCGGCCCCCAAGGCGCCAAGGCACCGCTGCCCTGCGGTTCTCCCGCAGCAGCACGCTGCAAAATCTAGACGGACCTTCAGGGAGCCCGACGGCCCGTAGGGGCTCTGGACAGCCACTTGGCTGGGTCTGTGTCCAGCTCCCACACGCGTCTGTTGGACCAGCTTCTTCCTTACACCCCAAGACATCAGGCTGGACCTGCAGAGTGGCTCCTGGACCTACACCAGCTCAGGACAGCGGCCGCCACCGCGGTAGATAGGTGCGCAGGTGATTGGTGCGCGGCCTCCAGGACCCCTAAGAGCCTCGGGGGCGGTGATCCAGGACGCACGAGGTGGGCGAGTTCTCTCCCACCCTATTTCCCGACCTTCTGCCAATAAATACCAAGAACAGAATGTATGCTTCACTTTGTTCCTTCCCGAAGTTATTCCAGTGAAAATAAAATGAAGGCAGAATTCCACGGTGTCCCATCTGAGGTTTCTAGAGACCCGCTGGAGAGGAAAAAAAAATTGTCTTGGAACTGCCAATTTGGGTAGCCTTGGGTCCCACGGACCGCGGGGAGGGTCCCCCCAATAAAAGTGGTGCAGGACGGACTCCAGCGGGATTGCACTGGCGATGCGCGCGGGCGCCCCGGGCGCGGGGACAGCGGGAACTCCCAGGTCCCAGCGCTGCGAGGGCACCGAGGCAGGCGGCCGGCCGGCGCGCGTGTCGCCAGCTCACGCCTGTGCCCCGCGCGGAGCCTCGGGCTCGGGACCTGGAGGAGGCCGGCGCGGGGGCGCCCGCAGCGCTCCCTGCGAGCTCGCTGCACCCGGAGCCGCGGGGCTGAGCGTCCAGCGTCCCCGGAGCGGCGCCCAGCAGCCCCCGGCCGCGCAGGGCGTCCCCGGCCCCCGCCCCCGCCGCGCCCGGCCGGACGAGCGGGAGGCCGAGGAGGCGGCGCCGCTGGCCCCGGCTCTCCCCGCCCCTCGCGTCTCCTCCCCGCGCCACCGAGAAGGACGAGGGGACGGGGTGCAGGGACCCCGGCCAGAGCGCGCCGGTGTCCCGGGACCGCCAGCCGGCCGGCCTCGCCCCGCACGGTGCCGGCCCAGCCATGAGCCAGGACGCGGACCCCAGCGCCCCGGAGCCGCCGGACAGAGATGCCTGCGTCGCGCCCGGCGCCCCGGCGGCCCCGGGCCCGCGCGGGGTGCAGCCGCCGCCCCCGCCGCCCCCGCCCCCCGCCGGCCTACCCCAGATCATCCAGAGGTAAGCGCGGGCGCGGGCGGCGCGGCGGGCGGGCGGGCGACCCTTTGTGGCTTCGGCTCGCGCCGGCTGCGCGTCGCCGAGCCCCTTGCGGTCGAAGTGTCCCTGTCCTCCCTCTCTCCGGGCAGCCGCGGCCGACCTGGCTGCCGGTGGGGCTGGGGAGAGGAGAGCCCAGTTATTGGGCGAAACGGTTCGCTCCTCCTCATCCCCTTCCTTTGCTTTGCTCTTAGCGGTGTCACTTGCATACTTCGAACTACATAGCTCAGACGTGGGAGAAGTGTCCCAGACAGTCTTTTTTATCTTGCTGGTCCTCAGAGGCCCTGGAGGGTCTGGGGCGCCGGGGGGCGTGGGGGTGTTTAAGCGAGAGGACCACCACTGTGCCGGGCTGACCAGCAGCTTTGGGGTGAACGAGGGCTGGTGCAGGACGCGGCTGGCCTGGCCCTTGGGTGTGGACGCTTTGCAAGGAGGCCCCTGTGAGGAGGTCCCAGTGGCGCAAGCCTTTTTGCACCAGCGTTACCATCTTGGGATCCCGCTCAACGTGCGACCAGGGTGGCGCCCGCCCGCTCTCTTGCGCCCAGTGGGTAGGGTGGGAGGCCGTGGGCCCCCCAAGGCTCTTCTGCCCACTCGGGGGATGTGAAAGCAAAAGGGTGATGTTTTGTTTTTTTCATTCTCTAAGTTTTTGACAATTTGCGGCCTAGAATATTGGTTTATTTGGAAGACTTTGGTTCATCTAATGGCTTAAGCAGCTTGTGACGAAGTCCGCTACACTAGTTGAAGAAATGTAGGGACGTAAATAAGAACAGATACACAAATACGACGAGATCTGGCCTTGGACGAGTGTCGTGCATGCCGCTGTGCTGATGCTGGGTTATGTAAATGACTGAAATGTCCTAAGAGAAATCAACAGCAAGGGTGTGTATGTGGAAGTAAACAGAGATCAAATGCTTATGGCTTTATAAACTTAGGTAATAGAAAGGGAGAAAAGTTAAGTTTGATACCAATACGCTGGTTTCATATTTCAGAACAAAATGGTTCCCTATTTATTGAGTAGTGGAATATTAAAGGTCTCTATCTTTAACATTTTCATGTTGTATATAACTTTCAACTGCTAACAATTTCTATTTGGAAATACAGTATTTCATATTTTTTCCTGTTTTGCAAATTATTTCGGATCATGCTAAATAGGAATGACAGTTTATGTAAGTAATTATTTAAAATTTCTCAGCAGTGTTTAATACAAACAGAAATGAACAGAGAAAAACAATTTAAAATCTAGAGATTACTTACTAGAAAATCTAGTTCAGCCAGTTGTTAATTCAGAGACATCAGATGTGTTTCTCACTGAGCCAGTGTTTTATGCCTTAAAATTAAACTGCATATTAAGCTTCTCAGCATTACTTTGGCATAGGAATCACTGAATTTTTCTATACTTTATTTTCAAACAAAGAAAATTCGAAACTTTATATCTACAGAAAAATCTTTATAGGTGAGTGTCTGATTATAAAGAGCTGCCAGGTAGAACTAAATGCCGTTTTGTGGAAATGGATTATTTAAGGTGCGCTTTAATTACCTCATCTACTTAATAAATTATGCTATAAGGTTCCACCCCCATTTTGAAACTTCTTTCCCTGGGGTGTCTAATTTTAAAAGACTGGACCTAGCTTTTCAAAGATGGCCCCTTCAGCTTGTGCCACAGGACGGGGTTCTCGAGAAGCACTTAATGACTCTGTCTTGTTTTGCATTGGTGACAGATCCAATGCTCAAGAACCTGGTCCAAGGCTGTAAATGTGCCCTGGGGTTTGATGTTCAGGCGCTTAAGTTTCAGAGTCTTTATAAGGATGGTTAGGGTTTGTGCTCTCCTGGGTTCCCGCTGGTGTTGCGCTGGAGGAGGCACCACGTGGCAAGAGCTTTGCAGGTCCATCTTTAATGCGCTGAAACTCGAGTAGGTTATTTTGAAACTACGTGTGCATAATTTAATCTGAGCGACCATTTCTACGCGGTCAGGAGGCGCTCTCTGCACCAGCCATGTTTGAGAAAAAGTAGCGGGAAGACGGTCGTCCGCTGCATGGTGAACATCTGCCTTGGCATTTGGGGACTTTCGGGGGCTCCATGTTTGGATGAAATTTTCTTCCTGTAAAGTACATATTGGATATTATCAGGAGACCTCTAATTTTTCTGGTTATTTCAGTGAGGTCATTACATAATTGCTCAGAGGAGCCGCTCTGATGTCTTTGAAATTGATGGCTGTAGCAACTTCATGTTGCATAGTACTTCAGGGTTGTAAGACTCCTCAGTTAAAGTCTGCGGTTACTGAACTGTATTAGTAATGACTTTGGGTGAGATCAATTACTTTTGTATATTGCAGTAGAAATGGAGCTCTGTCCACATGTGTCAGATTTGGTCCTAAGAGAACAGCGATACAGCGCGCTTAAGCAGCTAAACACGTGAGGTGTGGTGCCGAGGGGTGAGAGAGACTTGTGCCTGGAAGTCGGTTTCAGTGCTTACCAAGACTGCATCTAAAGTTAGTCTCTGAGGAGTACTTTTGCTCTAATCAGTAATAGTTTTCTTATCATTACATTCTTAGTTTAGGTTAAGAACTATCCATGCCATTTCTGTCCTTGTGTATCCTTGACCCTTATAATGTAAGTATTACCTGTAGACTATCAACAGGTTATAGATAAATGTAAGAACTATTTTGCAATCTTCTGTTTTAATGTCCAGTGTGGAGATATGATTGTGTGACCTATTGAATG
>PVKN010019975.1:0-16139 GCA_004027915.1 Capromys pilorides | reverse complement strand
CTCTTCCTCCTGTTCCTCTTCCTGCTCCCCAGGCTCCCCTCTGCACGTTTTTGGCAAGTATGTAACGACCCTATCTAGGAGACCCAGACGAGTTAAGCTAACCACAGTGACTTGTCCTGCATTACAGAACAGCAGATACCCCGGGGCCAGCTGAACATGAGATCAGAGAGAAAGAATGCTGCTTGTGCCCTGGTGTGATCCTTGTGTGGTGTGGTTGCTGTGTGTCACGTCCGGGGTGTAGGCAGGGGAGGTCTCCCTATTCTTGTGAGGAGGGAGGCTAGAGAGGCCAGCTGTCCTTCCCGAGCTCTGATTTGCTGCTTCCTCTCCTGAAGCCACAGATTGCAACATCAGCATCCTCCTAACCAAAGTCCAGAGCAGCCCCAGCCCCAGCTCAGACCTCCAGGGCTGGAAAGAGCTGAAGCAGGACACAGAGTCTGCCACCACTTCCTGGGCCCCTTGAATGTGATAGAAATGCCCACTAAGCCTTTCTTGCAGTCCCCCCGTCCCATTGGATTCTGTGGGTGGTATCGTGCAGCTAGGAGGGACCAAGATTCCACCCATTCCTTTTTCTAGAGCAGTTACACTCCTTTGAGTGACACATATCCAAAAATAACTGTATCAATTAAATATGGTTTATTATCTCACATAAGGAAGAATCCCAAGCAGCTGGCTCCAAGTCTGACCTGACAGCTCTAAAGAGTCACCCAAAATCCCAAGGCTTTCCTTTTTCTACTCTGCCATATGTGGTGTTTAGTCTCATCTCTGAGCTTCTCTTTTCTTAGTTGCAAAATGATTGCCTGTGCTCCAAGCATCCCGTATTCACCAGATGCATCATTGACCAGAGGCCTTGGAAAGGGAAGTCCTTTTTCTATCGCCCTGTTTATTTTATTATATAGATTTTTCAAACATCAAAGAAGACAATAATAGGAAGCATCTGCTAGTACAACTTACCTACCTCTCAGCTTCAGTCGCTATGATCACATGGCCACTTTATGTCATCTTTATCCCCTCTCTCCATTCCCTGTACTGTGGCTGAGATCTAAAGCATCTCCCAAAAGTCTCAAGGGCAGAGATGGGACTTGGTCAGAGGGGCGAGTCACTTGGGATGTGGCCTGGAGATCTCTTCTCTTGTTGCTGGGACAAATACCCGACACTCAAAATGAGGGAAGGAAAGGTTTACTTAGCTCACAATTTTACTGGAGATTTCAGTCCATATTCGGCTGGCTCCAAGGCAGAGTGGCACATGACAGAAGGCAACCTTTCTTGGTGGCAGCTAAGAGCAAGGGCAAAGGGACAGGTAGCAGCAGCTCAAGCAGCTAACTTCTCTTCCTTCCATTGAAATGCGAATCACCTGCCCCAGGGAAGGTGCAGCACCCACACCCACAATAATCAATTACAAGTTCCAGAAGCTGCCCCATGACTGCATGAGGCTTTAGGGGGACACCTAGACACAAACCACAACAGGAGAGTGTTCTTAACCCTGCGTCTGCCCTTCTCTCACCCTGCTTCTGGCTGCCAAGCCCTGTATTGCTCTTCTCCACCAAGGCCTGTATGGCTCTCCTGCCTCAGAACCCATCAGTCATGAACTGATCCCACTGACACCGTGAGCCCAAATAAGCCTCTCCACCTTCATACTGCGGGTGTCAGATATTTTCCCCCAGTGACAGGAAACTTGACCGATGTACCTTGAGTTTTCTTGAGATCATCCAGACATCACCTGCCATCTAGTATTAATAGCTAACAGATAAAGACTTTTCTATACAAAACCAAAACAACACCACAACTCAGGTCTTTGTTATGCTAGTGACCTTATCAATAATGCCCTAACATTGTCTCACATCCAGTCACACCCTTTACATTTCCTCAACTGTCATTAAAGCACTTGTCTGGTTTTGTTGTGAGGTCTTGGTTCACCCAAGTCAGTCTCCAAGCAAAGTCCACAAATCGTATTTGCCAATAAGACTCAGAAATTCATAGGTGGGAAAACCGTATCAAAAGCCAAATCCACCCCACCATCTGCATTTGCAAATAGACTTCACAGGAAGCCTGTCATTGACAAGGCCTTGTGCAGCCCAGCCTGGCCTTGAGCTCGGGATCCTCCTGCCTCACCTCTGCAGTTCAGGTAAGGAGTGCACCACACACCAGTGTCAGCAGCTCATTGCATGCTGCAAAGCTGGTGCTGAAGAGCTGCTGCAGAGACAAGATGGGCCACACAGTCCTTTGACCTTTCCAGAGAAATTTCCAGCTCCTCATCTGAACAATTTCTCCCTTTTTCTTCTATTTTCTTGGCTGAAGAAATCAGGACATTTGTGCAATGGGATTCCCTGCATTCTTGTAGTAAAGGCTCTGAGCTGGATCCCCTTAAGCCTTGCTGCCTTCTAGGAGCCCCTCAGCCAGCTCCAGAAGCCCCTGCACAGCACCACATGGCTGATCTTAAGGACACCACCCACACAGGGTTCTCTCAGTAAGGTGTAAAGGGAATGAACAGTTACTAGGCAGAAAATGGAGGGTGACTCCAGCCTTCCAATATGGCTGACCCAGGCAAGGCTGGCGAGACTTCCTCAGATGGCCCTACCCACTCAGAACCCTCATCCCCCAAGACACTTCCTGTGCCACCTTCTAGCTCGCCAGCTAACAGACATTTGGTGCATCCCAGCTCTATACTGGAGACTGAGGTGCAGAGGTAACCACCACAGGCTATCCCTGTATCAGAATGGGAGTCACAGACCAGTTGTCAGGCGTTTCAGGGGAGGAACATGCTGGTATGAGGAAGGCTCAGCCCTGGAAGGACAGAGGAGGGAGGCCAGGCCGACTTTGGACTGGGAAGGTACTTCTTGAAGGAAGAGCCACTTCAGCCAAGGCCAGAAGGCTGAGCAGGAAGCAGCCCCGGATGAGGATGGTGCACGAGTCAGGCCTCACAAGCCCTATGAAAGGGCATGGCTTAGGCAAAAGCACCATACTATGAAATACACATTATATAAATAGGTGATATATGATATATTAATATATAAATAGAATACAGTTATAAATATATATCTATATATGATATAAGGTATTAACCCAGAACCATACATGTAGTACATCCACATATGATATAAATGTATCTTAATATATGTTCTGTACTTTAAAAAGCCACACAAAACAGTTCATACTACTATCTAGCTTTCAAGAAAAGAACACTATTATATGAAAATCTTTTTCTTTTTTTTTTTTTTTTTTATGGCGGGACAGGGGTTCAAACTCACAACCTTGCACTTGCCAGGCAGGCACTTGTGCCACAGAGCTATCTCCCCCAAAAGAACATTGTTATATTTCTATTGCCAATCAAGTCACTTTCAGAAACTGCAACAGTGAGAAGGGATCTTAGGAATAGGATTCAGGAGTCAGAGATCCAGGTAGCTCCAAGTGTAGAAAGCCAAGAAATGGGACCTCACGTAGGCAGTCCGTGCCTGCGGCAATGTGGAGAAAGAGCGGGCGAGAGCTCTCAGGAAGACAGCAGGAGGTGTCTAAGAGCATGGAGATGGCCACAGAGCAAGAACCCTAGTATTTATTTACTTACTTTCTTTTCAGATGGGGTCTCCCTGTGTAGCCCCGGCGGGCCCCAGACTCAGTTCTCAAGTGATCCTTCTGCCTCAGCCTCCCACATGCAGTGTACCCCAGAAAAGCCTGATTATTTCTAGAGATGCATTTTCTTTTTAAGACAGGGCCTCACTACATAGTCCATGACTAACCTTGAACTCTTCTTCTCTCCTCTCCTCTGCTCTCCTCTCCTCTCTTCTCCTCTCCTCTCCTCTCCTCTTCTCAACTCATTTCTAGCAGCCCTGGGATGAAACCCAAGGCCTCATACATGTTAGACCAAGGAGCCTAGCACTACACCTCTGCCTTGCTGTGCACCGGAGCCTCTGGCGCAGGACATTTGTCCAGTTGTTCCTGAGGACCCAGGCAGGTGCGATCACAGCTCAGTCATGGCCACAGCTGGAATCATGCAGAAGGCCTGCTTCCTAGAGGCCTCCCAACTCCGTTCTCAAAAGTTCTTTCAGTGCTGCTTCTGTCACCATTTCCCATTCCTGTCACCCTCTGTGCTGTCACATATTCCACCCTGGTAGGACACAGGGTGATGATGACAGCAAGCCCAAGGCCACACCACCCAGGTGGCGATCTCCCTCTCTGCCCAAGCCAGCCGTGCTCCCAGCTTTCCCCTCTTGGAGCCTCAGTTTCCTAAATCTGGGAAGTGAGACTGGCAACACTGGGAAATCCCCAGGCCACAGCCAGCAGCCCAGAAGCTCCATGGCAATCAGAAGCAGGGAAGACACTTGTCACCGGCATCTCTGCCTCCTTAGCCCTGTGAAACAGAAACCCCAGAATGACTGAGGAGCCCCCCATCATCACACCCACTCACGGCACAGCCTGGTCAGGGTGACATTTGGTCACTTCCAGGATGACCTGCCCCTTTCAAGTTGAGTAATCCAGGGGCCCTGGAAGCCCCACTGGCTAGAGCGTTCACAAGTTTGTGACCTCAAACTGTCCTAAGCCCCAAGTTGTCATCCGTGTGTCCTTTAGAGGAGACATCTGTTGCACGGCTGTCACCATGGAAAGCATCAGAACTTCCAGCTCCGGCCCCACTAAATTCAGGTGACTTGAAGTTGGTCACAGGGGCATGTGAGCCGCCTATGAGAGCCACCACATGGGGAGCACAGGCTCTGTGAGGCATCTGCCCTGTGTTCAGCTGGAGAAAGCTGCCGCAGGAGCCTGCTGTGTACCAGCCGGGGCGCTCAGCTGTGCCCTCCACACCACTGCCTTGCGTAGGCTGCTTCCTTGGGCACCAAGCAAGCTCTGCGTCTTATTTCAGATCCTTCCACAGTGGCCGCTTCCTCCATGACCATGCCCCAGCTGTCAAACGCCCTCTGCTCCCTGCTGGTGAGTCTCACAGGGCTTTCTCTTCTGCTGCAAGTCTGCATCTCAGCAGGAACCTATGTGCGGCTCCTCTGTGTACTGCAATTGTTCACTGGTTTAATAACGCCAAGCGGAAAGTCTCACCACCTACCTAGCACAGGACCCGGAGTGTGGCAGGGGCTCTGCTGATGAATCAATGCACACGTTAATTCCTTATGGCTTCTTAAGCCTGCTGTAGCATTAGGAGATTCCTAGCATGGCCTCAAGAGACACGTACTTTTTGTTAAAGCATTTTTTAATTCTTTTTTTCTTTTCTTCTCTTCTTCCTTTTCTCCTCCTTCCCTTTCCTTTTCCTTTCTTCCATCCTTTATTTCCAGTACTTTCTTCTTTCTTTCTTTCTTTCTTTCTTTCTTTCTTTCTTTCTGTCTTTCTTTCTTTCTTTTCTTCTTTCCTTCTTTGTATTTGGTACAGGGTTTCACTACATCGCTTGGACTTGTAGTGATCCTCCTATCTCAGCCTCCCCAGCACCGGGATTACAGGTGTGCACCACCACATCCAGACTCTGTAGCTGGCTTAATGAGCCTGGGGGCAGAGCCGGCATGGCATGTCATGCTGGGGATTGAACCCTAGTCCCTGCACTTGCCTAAACAGGCGTTTAATCCTCTGAGCTATCTCACTGGCCCTCTTTCTTTTTTTCTTCCCTCCTTCTTCTTTCTTGACAGCCTCACTGTAGTGCCCAGGTTGGCCTTGAATGCCTGGCCTCAGCCATCCTCCCACCTCAGCTTCCTGGGTAAGCTGAGACTCTAGATGGCACCCTGCAGCTGCCTCTTGCGTATTTCTTTTTCACAGTTTTTTTGTGTAGTGGTGTTGGAGCCCAAACCCTGGGCCTTACACCTGCTACGCAAGCTCTCTACCAACCCCCACCCCACACACCCTCACTGTTCATCTGGCCCCACTTGGAGCAGACAAAGTGTTGCTATTGTGGGTTGCAGCTCCCCTGTTTCCTTCCCAGCCTGCCAAGCTGGGTCAGCAGTTTGTCCAGGGGGATGAATCATCCGTGCCAGAGTTTGAGCCCTTTTCCACAAAGGGTGTATGGAGAGGGATACGATTAGGGCAGGAAATACCTACCGAGACCCGTGAGCCAGGCTCCGGGTGGCGGGGCAGTGCCTGTTCCAGCAGCGCACCTAGTGCACCCGCACCACTAAGCGGCAGTGGACCCAGGCCTGGGGAAAGCATCCCCACAGAGGAGCCCTCTCCTTCAATGCAACAGCAGCAGGGTCTACCTCTGCCATGCTGAAAGGCATCCACAGCCACACAAAGAAGAAGATATGAAGGTCACCCACTTTCCGCCATCCCAAGACACTGCAGCTCCAGAGGCAGCCCAAATACCCTCGGAAGAGGGCCTCCAGGAGAAATAAGTGTGACCACTATGCCATCATCAAGGTCCCCCTGGCCACAGAGTCAGCTATGAAAAAGATCGAGGACAACAACACACTCGTGTGCATTGCGGATGTCAAAGCCAATCAGCACCAAATCACGCAAGCTGTGAAGAAGCTGTGAAACATCGATGTTGCCAAGGTCAATACCCATCTCAGGCCCCACGAAGAGAAGAAGGCATATGCTCGGCTGGCTCCCAATTATGATGCATTGGATGTTGCAATAAAATTGAGATCTAAACTGAGTCCAGCTGGCTAATTCTAAATATATACTTTTTTCCCAGAAAAAAAAAAATAGCAGAATGTGCTGCAGAGCAAAGTGTGGGCATGCAGGCCACTGCTGGAGGCAGGGCTCCTCCTGCTCTGCTGTGCACCAGGGCAGCTGCTGTGCCCAGTGGGAACCAGCCGGGGATAACAACTGCTCCTTCCCATAGAGCCCAGTGTCAAGTTCAAATTGATTTTGCTACCTTTGTCATGTAACCCATTTTTCAGACAAGACCAGTGGAGGTGCAGAGAAGCTAAATAACCCGTGTGAGATCACAGAAGTGTAAAGGACAGAGTTGGGACTTGAGCCAGTTATTCAAGCTCCAAAACTGACCCTTTTCCTGGTCCTGGAGGATCGGCAGGCACTCAGCCTGCTGTGTCTCACCAAACCGTGAGCTTCACAACAGTTTCTTGTGGTGCATGGCTGCACAGACCCTTGGGCGCGAGACCACAGAGAAGGCCAGTGCAGCCCAGGCTCAGCAGAGAGAAGCACTGCAGCTCCCAGGGACAGGCCTTGGGAAACTGCAGTGCTGAGCATCCCCGCACCCCGCAGCTGGTGCGAAGCCCCAATTGGCCACTGTTACTCACTTGCTCACCCTAGCTCTGTGCTTTTTATAACTCTGAGCAGCTGAGTAAAGCTGGGCCTTCCAGCCACCCCGCACTGGAGCACCCCGGGCCTCAGGACTTTTGGCAGGGCCTCCGTGTGTCATTTAGCCAAGTCAGCACTGGGAGGCTGGAGGGTGGTGGGGTGGGAAGTGATCAGAAATTCCTCCCAAGGCCCTGACTCAGTCACCAGATGGCTCCGCAGGGCCTGTGGAGCTGAGCAGAGGGCATGCGTGGGTGGAGGCCACAGAATATGCAAGAAGATGGGGTCACAGAGAGAGTGTGTGTGCAGAAAATTAAAGTGTAGTGGGAAAACCCAAATCTTGTAAGATGCAAAGCCAGGGCCCCAGGCTATGTGCTTCCCACAGTCCATTCCAACTGGCCCTGAGGAAGCCTCCTCCCACTCAGAAGCAAACGGCTCTGCCAAATTTCCAAAGGATGCTGCAACACCCAGCCCCATGGCCCACAGAGCAGCAGAAGCAGATGAGCCCCCCCCAGAGATCACACAGCCAGTGACCCAGAGGCCAGACAGCAGCGCAGTGGAGCCAGCCAGGCAGCGCTGGTGGCCAGCCCACGTGCTGAGAGGAGCACCAGGTCAAGGCCCAGAAAGCCAAACGCCTGACCAGCCTAGGTTAATCAGCCATGCAACAAGACTGTAGGCAACAGAGGTGGTAAGGTAGTCACTTTGCTGGGGTGGCAGCCCCATTCAGTGTTGTGGGTGTCAGCAGCCCTGTGGCCCCTGGGCTCTTTGGGCCCCTCTGGGCTCTGCGGTCTCCTTGCTCCTTGCTTCTACTTGCAGGAGAGTGGACAGCCAAGTGATAATCAGGTAGCTGCTGTGCATGCTGCCTCCAGTCCCCTGGCCCCATTAACAGAAAAGACAGTGAGGGATTCTCACTCCCAGTCCTCAACCCCATGGAGTCAGAGTATTTATTGCCAGGTCCAGGGGTCTTCATATGTCCCCCACCATAGCCCAGAGTCCAGTCTGCGTCAGCACCAGAGTTCCTGCTAGAAAAGGATGAGTTGTCACCCCATGAATCCAGCTTCCCAGCAGAGGCCACTTGTCTCCTAAGTCAGAGGCCAAGGATTTTGTTGCTCTTGGGATAGCGGGGATTCTGAACACCCCTGCCCAGTCAGTGTCCAGGGGGACAACAAGCAGATCTCCCTCCAGGAAAGAGACAAGATCCTCGTCTCCCAAGACCATCACTTTTGCAGTAACCCGAAAAGAAAGTCAAAAGTTGTCTCAAAGCAGAGCAACCCTTTCCTTCCTTGAGCCCTCAATAGGAGCAAAGCATCTGGAAGCAGAATCAGAGACAATGCAGGGGCGGCAGATGGGCAAGCCAGGTCTCCTGGGCCAGGGGGAAGGCAGGGCCAGGGAAGGGTGGGCGTGCTCAGGACCACTGCCCAGACCAGTGGGAAGCCTCTCACCTGGACAATGTCCCTCATCCCTCTTGACTACTTATGACAGAGCACCCCACCCCTGTGACTTCTTTCCCTGACCCAGAGTCCCTTGTTATTCCCTGGCCCTTGCAAGAGAGGAGACCCCAGGGAACCCTGATTTCATCCAGCTGGTGGGAACTGGAGAGCTCCACAAATTCCATAATGGATCAGAGATTAAACGTTTGGGCTTTGGAATCAAGACTGGCCCAGGTTCAAACCCAGGTAACAACACCACCCACCCACCCAGGTGACAACGGCACAAGTCATTCTATCTTTCAGAGGCCTCGCTTCCTCCCCAAGCACGAGGGATTTTATGAAGATTGATCCCAGCACCCATAGGATGTGGTTGGCTGGCACAAGGACAGCACTGAG
Organism: Capromys pilorides; assembly: GCA_004027915.1. NCBI lineage: Eukaryota > Metazoa > Chordata > Mammalia > Rodentia > Capromyidae > Capromys > Capromys pilorides. The sequence goes on along the minus strand of PVKN010019975.1, from coordinate 7,134 downwards.
AACAATGGCCACTGTCACCCTAACAGTTTTCCTAGTGAGGACACCAACAGCAGCAGATGGTGGTGAGCTGGCCAGGATTATGCTGCAGCGGTATGAGCTCTGGTGGTGCAGTCCAGGCTCCCCAGTATCCTGTGCAAGGCACCCACCCCCATCAGGGGTCCCCACTGGCCCTCGGCACTTTCTTTTCCCGTCTTTCCTCCAACCTCAGCAGGCTTACAGCTCCCTCATGGATGCTGAATTCCTAGGCAGGGGGATTTATGTGTCACACTAGACTCATCCTCACCACATGCAGAATGGAAATTTTAGGAAAGTGAGCAATGCTGACAAAGGTTGGACATCGTAGCACTTAGCTCTGCGACCAAGGACAAGTTTCTCTAGCACCCCAGCCTCTATTTCCCCATAGGTAGAGGCCTCATTTAGTGGACAGTGGTGAGTGTTAAGTACATGCCATGCACATGGCAGAACATCTGATACATTGCAAAAACTCAACACATATCATTATGATTGTACTAGCCAGCTGGGCTGCTGCTGGAGCACCACACCAACACGATCAACCCAAAGGAGACCTAATGTAGGTCGTGGTCACCAAAGATCTAGTCCATGTTCTGCCAGCTCCAAGGTAGAGATGTCATGGTACAAAGGTGTGACCAGGCAAAGCCGCCTAGGTCATAGTGGCTAGGAAGCAGAGCAAGGACACAGTGCCAGAGAGGAACAGGCAAGGGACCCGTGTGGTACCCAAGGTCGCACCACTGCGATGCACCCACACATATGCAGGAGGGGCTGCACTCACTTGCTACGTGTTTTTTAATCCAGTGAAGCTAACACATAGGATAAGCTATACTTATTCTCCCCACCTGCAACGCTATTGCTCTAAACGAGGATCACAAAATACTCAGGCGTCCATGACCGTAGGCTTTGGTAGATTCTATGCTCAGGAAATGAGAAACTGAGATATTTGCACCCGCGATGCTGCCTAGGTACAAAAGCTCTGTACGCTCTGTGCAGAGTGCTGCAGACGAAAGCCCCGGTGATGACAGGGTTCCATGGCCTGCAATGGTCCCCCTTCAGAAAGCCTGACAGCAGACAGTGAGCAGCACTGGGGCAGGGCGAGGGCCCTGAGGACAGGAGGCTGTGCTCAGCACCCCTGACTCGAGTGGAGCAGAAGGGAAGGTGGCAAGGATGTCAGTAGCTACCTACCGATGGCCCCACGAGGTCCTGTCACATTCACAGTGACTGACTGACTGGACAGGTGGGTATGGATACTGCCATTCAGCGGTGTAGAATTAGAGACTCCAGCCCAGGGTCACAGGGCCAGGAAGAGAAAGAGCCAGAACTGGAACCCACACAGAACGTCCCCACCTCGCCCCTCCCACATGATCCCTAAGCCGCTGCCCAGGGGCTGAGTCCTCTGTGATCATGACCAGGGATTTCAGGAGTGTAGGGCCACAGTAGGTCAGACACATAGAGCCATAGAAGGATCTAGATCCAGATAGCCTCTGCCTGGAGGTTGGAGGTCAGGCTGAATATCAGACAAGTGTATGTCTGGAGGGACAAACACATTCCTAATTTTCCCAGAATGGTTCCTGTCTTAGCCTTGAGTTCCATCTCCCAGGCTGTCATGATTTGCAGCATGACTGAGACCACTGGCTCCAAAATCCAGCCTGTTCCTGTCAGATGGCCCCTCTATACTCCAAGGAGGGCAGTTCTCAAGGGGCTGCTCTGTACTCCCTTCAGCTCCCTGGAGCCAGAAAGACCTGCCCCAGGCTGCCCCAGCAGGAGGTGGCTGTGCTACAGAGGGGCTGTACGGCTAAGCCTGGGGTGATGGGAGGAGGCTATAGTGTGGAGGCCTCTCTCGCTCTCCCTAGCCCTCCACCCCATCTGCAGCTCCATGCCAGCCTGCCCACTCCTCCTAGGCATCTTCCTTTGTGATCCCGTGATACCTATACCTTTTACAAAAGCACCACGCAGCCAGTGCCCCTGGTGCTTACCTGCTAGTGTTCCAGGACTCCCACTGCCAACACCACTTGGCCAAAGCCAAATCTGGCTGTCCTGAAGAAGTGGCTCAGGGTGTGACCAATGGATTCCACAATGATTGGCAGGTAGGGCTGGACATAGTCCCTGAGCCAAGGGCCACATGAAGGTGGTTATGGCTGGCTTATCCTCCAAGGCAGCCCAACTTTGGATCCCAGAAGAAAAACAAGCATAGTGTAACTGACAAGGAAGTTGAGGTTAGCAACCAAGACAATAAGTTCAAAAATTATATCATAAAAAGTTCTAGGCTGAGTAGTTAGCTTGGCAATCTAAGTACCTGCCTGGCAAGTGCAAGGACCAGTATTAAATCTCTGGTATTGCATGCCATGCCAACTGCAGAACCCCACAGGTGTAGTGGCGCTCACCTGTAATCCCAGTGCTGGGGAGGCTGAGACAGGAGGATCACTATGAGCCTTGACTTCATAGGGACACGCTATACCAAGTAAATAAATAAACATGTTTTTGAAAAACCAAATTAAGGTTCTTGGCACCAGGGAGATAGCTCAGGGGCACAAGTGCCTGCCTGGCAAATGCAAGGTCCTGAGTTCAATTCCCGGTTCTGGGGAAAAATAATTAAGATTCTAAAGACTCCTGATTAGCCTATTTTCAAAGAAGTCAGTGAAAGGTTACATTTGATTCTTCAAGTTGGATAAGCATGCTTTTTAGAGGAGAAATCATCTGGATATTCTAAATGGTCTTGGGACATAATGCACACAGCATCCCAACAACACACAAAGCACATACTAAGAATATCCTGAGACTATGGAAGAGAGAGGCTTAGTCTGAGGTGCTGTCTAGACACTGGTATTTTTATAAAACTTCATGCATACTTCTGAGGTCATCACCCGCGCGAGGATGGTTCTAACTGAAGACAGTTATTTCCTACCCTAGGATCAAGTCAGCCTCTCCTTTACCCAATAGTCTAGTCTTGGGCCCAGGGTCCCAGAGCACCCCTCAACAGCCTTTATTCATGCACTGTGAGCCCTGCTGTGCCTGGATCGCTGCGTGACAGGCCCCAGCACTCTGACCTGGGGTAGGCAGGACTAATTCAAGCACAGGTAGGGCAGTGGCTGCGCAGGCCACTTCCCCAGCACCTCTGGTCAGAGCATGAACAAATGCACCTGGCCTGGAGTGTGTCCCCGCTGCCTTGGCCACTGCCCCAGCCATCATGTAGGACAGCCACTCGCGGGAAGCCCTGGGCTCAGGCTGTCTGTGTCAGGCCTGCTCTGCTGGTCCTCTCGGCCTCATTTTCATCAACTCTAAAGTGAGACCCGGGGCCCGGATATGTTTAGCAAGGGCCAGAATTCAGGCAAGAGTTTCTCTTCTTGAGCTGGGGGGTACAGCTCCGGGGTAGATCTCATGCTTAGCACACTGCAGGCCCTGGTTACCCTACCTAGCACCACCACCACCCAAAAAATTCTCCTTGGCACTGCACTCCAAAGAAAGCTGCCCAATGGTTAAGAGCAAGGGTTCTGGACTCAGCCAACTTTTGTTTAAATCCTAGCATCACCACTTACGATGCAACCTTATTAACCACTGTTCAGATTAAATGAGATCATTTGTGCTAAGTGCTTAGCGCAGAGTTTACTGTCCCTAGTAGGTGCTCAAAATAGTATTTTCAGGGCCAGGGAGATAGCTCAGGGGCACAAGTGCCTGCTTGGCAAGTACAAGGTCCTGAGTTCAATCACTGGGTCTGAAAAAAAAAAAAAAGGTATTTTCAAATTTGATTTTTTAAATATATCAGTTACTTAATTAGGTTCTTAGTAAGAAATTTAGAACACTAACTTATGAGGATAAATTTCATTTGTCAGAGCAAAAATGGGTCGCAGGTTGCCCTGGAGGTGAGGAATAGCTTGATTTTTGCTAAAATCTGTGAGTCCACCGCTTTCTGATCCACCTTGCGCTGCTCTGAAATCTGGTCTCTCTCTTTCTCGGTGTCGAAGATCTCATTCTCCTGGTGTCTGGGTTTCTGTAGCTTCTTCTTGAAGTAAGCATCAGTGAGGTGCTTGGGGATTTTCACTTGGCTGATATCAACTTTTGTAGAGGTGGCAATGACAAATTTCTGGTGTGTTCTTCATAGAGGAACACAATTAAGGCTAAGAGGCCCAGTCATGAGTAGCAAGCCACTGGCCAACTGCTTCAGGAAGACCACTCTGTTGCCTCTGTGACGCCCGGTGAGGATGATCAAGATGGTGCCAGGAGTGATGCTGGCTCGAAGTTTCTTCACGTGCTGACTGAAGGGTTTCTTGCCGTGGCTTAAGAGCTTTCAGGGCACATCTGCAATAGGGTGGTATCTGGGCATTTTTCAAAGTTTAACCACCCAGGTACCTCCATTCTTGTCCCCACCGACTGGTTTTGTGATCATAGCAAGGACTTTCTCCTCCTTTTTCTTCTCAGCCTTTGATTTAGCAGCTGTGTACTTTCTCTTGTACAAAGCCTTTCTGGAATACATAGCAGATTGGGAGAATCTGCCAGTTCCTCTAACCAGGACAGGATTTCGGCTGCAGTGGGGCTGCCCCTTCCTGGGCCTTTTTGCCTTCTCCGCCTTGCCCTTTTTACCAGTATCACTGGCAGAAGCCTTCTTGGCTTCGAGTTTCTTTTCTTTAGTGTCTGGCTTCTCAGTTTTTTCACCCCCCATCTTGCAAGATGGGAAAGAGCTCAATTTTGATTTTTAATCCTCCAGTCTCAATAATATGCAATGTTTTTAAATTGATTTTTAATCTTCCCATCTGGGCAACATGTCTCCTCTTCCCACCACTGCTTCCTTACTCCCAGATTCTTGGTCCTTCGGGTCTATGGCTTGTGCAACTTTCCCCTCTGGCGAGTTGCACACTTAGCCCTTAAGGAGTAGGAGCACAGGAGGTGGCAGGGCAGGGGAGGAAGCTGCTGTTTCATGGGAAGATATAACACACAGAGGCTGTGCAACAGGCCGAGGGAGACATGGGGGGACCCACAGGGACAGAGGCGGAAGGTCAGGGAAAGAGAACACACACAGAGAGCATGCTGGGAAGCACACAGAAGTTAAGGTGGGAAAGTGGAGGAGGACGAAGAAGAGGAGGAGCAAATAGAAATGATCCCACTGATTCTCACCCTGGTGATGGGGAGTAGGTGGGCATTTGGACCTTGACTGCCCTCAAGTGAGCATGCATTGAAGGGTTGGTCCCCAGGGTGGCACTACTGGGAGGTGGGGATCTCACAGGAAACCTAAAGGGAATTCCATGGCTCCAGCCGCCTCCCTCCTTGCCTGCCTCCCAGCCATGGAGTGAGCAGTTCTGCTCTGCCACGCATTCCCACAGCGATACGCCACCTCCCCAGGCCCATGGCAGCAGGGCCCATCTGTCAGAGACAAACCCTTTCATTTGATAAGCTGATTTTCTCTGGTGTCTACTAGAGTCATGGGAAGCTGACAGCCACACTGTGGAACAGAGGACACAATCAAGACAGAAAGGAAAACATCCATTAGCGGCCGCCCTGAGGCTTCTGGGGCTCCCCCAAGGGCGCTTGCATCTGGTGTGTATGGAACACCTTGGTCCAACAGCTCCCCAGGCTGGGGAGAGACCTCAGAGTCATCGCTTCTGGATGTAGTGGAAGCCACAGGACATGGAGAGATGACTCCAGGTGACAGCGGGCAACGAGGAGATTGACAATAGATGTGAAATAAGACCCACTTCTTGTAGCTGGCGGTCTTGCCCTGGCCCCTGGACTGCTCTTCAGCTGCCTCGAACTCTCTTTGGGCCACTCCAGCCCTTGGTCCCATCCTTGGGCACATTCTCTCAGTAGGATTAGGGCTTCTCAGCACGTGACATTTCCAGTAGTCTGCCACACTCTCAGATGGATGAGCAGGCAGATTTCCCCTCGATCCTGTTCCTTTCTAACCCTGGTGCTTGGGGACTTCTTTTAACCCAGTGAAAATCTCTGTGTCTGGGACAGCCAGATAGCTCAGCAGACTAAAATGCCTGCTTAGACAGAGCACAGCAGCCGGGTTAGATCCACGGTGTGCTGTGCTGGCTCCGTCCCTGGGGCACACTGAGACTGGACATGGTAATGCTTGCCTGTAATCCCAGTGCTTGGGAGGCTAAAAACAAGAGAATCACTATGAGTCGGATCTATGTAGTGAGGCCCTGTAGACCCTGTACTAAATATAAAAAAAACTCTATGCCTCTGTCTCTGTCTCTATCTCTGTTTATGTGTATGTGTGTGTGTGTGTGTGCACGCATGTACAAATATGTATAAATATATATAAAAGCAAAAAGTCTAAAACATGTATGAGATACAACCCAGTTTTAACAACAAACTTGTGGCCAATCTCCATGTGCATAATACCCCCACCCCTGCACACTTTCCACCCCTCCCTGGATTTTTTAATTTTATTTATTCATTTATTTATTTATTTATTTAATTTATTTTGGTCTTTTTGAGACAGGGTCTCACTATGCAGTTCAGGCTGGCCTTGAGCTCACTTTTGTAGCCCAGGCTGGTCTCAAACTCACACTGATCCTCCTGCCTCAGCCTCAGAAGTGCTGGGATTACAGGCATGTGCTACCACGCCTGGCTTTATTTTATTTTTTTTCCTCCCCAGATTTTTTAAAAGCAAATCATAACAGTTCCTCATCTATCTCTAAAGCATCACATCTCTCTGTAGAGAAGAAAAACCCCTTCACTGAAGTACAGCATAGCATGCAGTAAGACACACCAATGCTAAGTGTTGCTCAAACAACATAAAGACCATAGACCGCTTTCCAGATTAGTAAGGTGCCATGAGCTGCCCAGGAGCCCACCCTGTGCACCATCCCACCCCTCACTCTTCTCAGCAATATACTCATTCTCCTGGCCTCTGTCACAATAGATGCTCCTTCACTGTTCTGAATTCTCTACACAGAATCGTAGTTTATATTCTGTCACATCTGGCTGTGCTCACTGAACATTTTCTATGTGAGCTCCATCCACAGTTGTTTCCTGCATTGGCTGTTCCTCAGTCTTTGCAGCTGTGTGGAATTCCATCCCATGTGTGCGTTATCAGTTGTCACCCATCCTATTGTTAATGAGCATTTGGGATTCCATTTGGGCTACTATGCACAGCACCGCTGAGACAGTCTCCCACCT
>PVKN010019974.1:0-16130 GCA_004027915.1 Capromys pilorides | reverse complement strand
TTCTTGATTCAGTTTTAGTAGTTTGTACCTCTCTAGGAATCTGTTCATTTCATCTGTGTCTTCAATTCTGTGAGAGTAAAGATTCTCAAAGTAGCTATTCATGATTCTCTAAATCTCTACTGGGTCTGTAGTAATTTCACACTTTTCATTCCTTATTGCTTGAATTTGAGTCCTTTCTTTGTTTTTTTGATGAGGTTAGCTAGGGGCTTATAAATTTTATTTAATCGTTCAAAGAACCAGTTTTTTGGTTCATTAATTCTCTGTATTGTTTTCTTATTCTTAATTGAATTAATTTCTGCTCTAATCTTTATAATTTCCTTCCTCTTTTGGATTTGGTTTGCTCTTCAGTTTTTAGTTGGTTCATGTGCTCTATGAGAGTATTTATTTTTTCCTGCTTTGTTTTCTTAATATGTGAGTTCAGGGGTATACATTTCTCTCAAAGAATTGCTTTCTGTTTTTTTTAAAGTTTATTTTATTTTATTAATCTTCACGTATTTGTTTGTGTTCTGGCCGGCTCAGCATTCCCTGGGGGTGGCGGGATGGTGCATGCTGTGGTGCCTGGGATCGAGCCACAGTCCCTGCAGTGAGCCTAAAGTTTCCGACGCACACGCTTTATACCACTGAGCCATCTCACCAGCCCAAGAACTGCTTTCTTTGTATCCCATAAATTCCAGTAGGTTGTGTTTGAGTTTTCATTAAATTCCAGGTATTATTTAATTTCTTGTTTAATTTCATTTGTAACCCACTGATTGCTGAGAAGGGTGTTGTTTAATTTCCATGTATTTCTGGAGTTCTTATGATTTCTTTGTCCATTTATTACCAATTTCATTGCACTGTGGTCAGATAATATGCATGGGATAATTTCTGTTTTCTTGCATACACTTAAGCATGACCTGTGGACTAACATGTGGTCTATTTTAGAAAATGTCCCATGTGCAGCTGAAACAATGTGTATTCTGAAGTGGTTGCGTGGAGCACTCTGTGTATGTCCACTAAGCCCAGTTGTTCCAAGTTCTGTTTCAGTTCTGCTACTTCTTTGTTAATTTTTTGTCTGCTTGACCTATCTTTTTGCGATAAAGAGGTTTAGGGACTCCTGTTAAGATTGTGGTATTGGATATTAGATTTTTCATGTCCATTAAGGTTTGTCTTCTGTAACTTGCTGCTCCCATATTGGGTGCATACATATTTATGAGTGTTACCTCTTCATCCTGAATTTTTCCCCTAGCCAGTATGTAGCGAACTTCTTTGTTTCATTTGATCAATCTTGGTTTCAAGTTTAAGCTGTCTGTAAACAGGATTGCTACCCCTGCTTTTTTTGAGGTGCTGGAGCATGTAGTATTGTTTTCCATCCTTTCACTTTTAACCTATGAGTTTCTTTATGAGTTAAGTGTTCTTCTTGTATATACAGCATATTGTTGGGTTTTGCTTCCTTACTCACTGTGCCAGTCTATTTCTTTTCTTTGGAGCATCGAGTCCATTAACATTGATGGTGATAATTGAAATGTATTGACTTATGATTGACATGAGTTTTATTTACTACTGTTTACCACTTTTTCTTCTGTGTTTAATTGGTTACCCTCTTTGGTGCGATCTTTCTGTTCTCATTTGTTGAGTTAGGATCATTTTGGTCCCTCTCTAGGATGTTTTTTAGTATACTGTGTAGTGTTGGCTTTGACGTCATGAAATTCTTTAGCTGTTACCTGTCATGGAAGTATTTCATTCTCCCTCATACTTGAAAGAGAATTTTACCAGGCATAGCAGTCTGGGCTGGCATTTGTTTTCCTAGAGGAGTTGAAGCACTCTGCTCAATGCTCTTCTTGACTTCATGGTTTGTGAAGACAAATCTGTCATTATTCTGATGGGTTTTCCTTTAAATGTGATCTGTTTCTTTTCTCCAGCAGCTTTTAGTATATTATTCTTCAGCTGAATTTCTGGGATCTTAACTATTGTATGTCTGGATGTGATTTTAGTCGGGTTGATATTATTTGGGGTTCTGCATGCTTCAGTTACCTGAGTATCCAGTTGTTTTCTCATATTTGGGAAGTTTTCTGCTATTACTTCTGCCCATATTCTTTTTATATCAATTGTATTGACCCCTTCTTTCTCATTGATTCCTATTATTCTCATGTTGTTCATTTTTGCATCGTCTTGCAGGTGTTGACATTTTTTTCCTTCGTCTTAGTTGTTCTTAAGAAATCCTTCCTTATCTTTTCACTAGCTGTGATTGTGTCTTCGAGATCTGAAACTGTATCTTCACTTTCATTCATATGATTTTGCCAGCTTGTGATTGAGATTTTATTTTCTTGTATATCGCTTTGGAACTGTTTCATTTGATCTATTTCTTTCCTATATTGCTCAGTCAGGGAATCCATCATTTTCTATTCTTTAATTTTTTATCAACTACTTCTTTAATATTACTGAACTCTTTCATTATGGTTCTCTTTTCTCTCTCTAGTTCAGAGATTATTTCTGCTCTGTTCTCTTCTTTACCCGTCTGCAGTTGTCCCTGTACTTTAGATGCTATTAATTTAGAGATGTCTTTTTTTACTTCAAGGGTTATTTCTGTTCTGGTTTCCTCTATATGTTTCTGCAGTTGTTTTCCACTTCAGATTCTATTAATTCATGCATTTCTTTTTTTAATTCCGATTTTATCTCTGATCTGAGTTCCTCTATACGTTTCTGCATTTGTCTCTCTACCTCAGATTCAGAGGTTTCAGCTGCGTGATTCCCATTTTCTTCCTTGGTAATGTCTTCTGTATTAGTTCCAGGTGGGCTTAGGATCTGAGATTGCATGTTACTCCTTGTCTTTATCATTTTGTATAGCAGTGATCTCTGTACTTTGGTGATCTTATGCAGTTAGTGCCTATGGAAATTTGGGTCTGGATCCACCCAGCTTGTTCCCCTACAGACGTGCCTGGCTGCAAGTCAGAGCTCAGGCAGCTGGCTGCCTTGAGGCCCTGTGGGTCTGAATGGTGGTTGGCAGAGTGGGGACAGTGGTTGGCTGCGTGGGGATGGTGGGTGACCATGTGGTGAAGATGGGTAGAGTCTGGGTCGAGCAATTGTGAAGTTGGGGGATAAATGCAGGCTGAGAGAGTTCTTACCTGGCTGTCATAAGGCCCAACCTGTAAGATGGGTGGAATTAGAGCTTGGCTTTTGATGAGTCAGGGCATGGACGTGTGCTGAGGCTGTCACGTGGCCTGGTCAGGATGCTGGGTGGAGTCTGAGGTGGTGTCAGGCCGGCTGCCTCGAAGCTGGATCAAGATGGAGAGCGCAGGCTCTGAGGTGGAGCCGGGACTGCTGCCCCACCGCTGGATCAAGATGACAAGCGCGGGTCCCTATTTCCATAATTTTTAAAGAAATTATGAAGTCAAGATTTGAATAGATTAGCCAGGCATAGTGATGCACACCTATAATCCGAGCACTTGGGAGGCTGAGGCAGTAGGATCGATGTGAGTTTGAGACCAGCCTGGGCTACAAAAGTGAGCTCAAGGCCAGCCTGAACTGCATAGCAAGACCTTGTCTCAAAAAGACAAAAACAAACAAACAACAACAGTAACAAAAAAGCGATTTGTACAGATTATTCAAAGGAGGAAGTATACTTATTGAAATATTAATGATCAAATTCTATAGAAATTTTAATACTGAAATTAAAATGATGATTTTTCAGGTGCAAACTCATAAGTATATATTGTGTTATATGCATACTGTATATTAAATTGAAATTAAAATTGGGTGCATTTGATAGAATTTTCACATGATAGAATTTTTATTTTATTTATTTATTTATTGTATTTTAGGGAAGAATCTACAAGGTGTTCAGGGTCTCACTAATAGCTCAGACTTGTTGTGATCCACCTATTTACAGTGTCCCAAGAGCTGGGATTATAGGTGCCTTCCACCATGCCCAAGCTCAATTGCCATCTCAGTGTGCCCTGGGGGCAGGGCTGGCATGGCAGTCCTGGGGGTCAAATCTCTGGCCCATGCACCTGCTTGCAGGTGCTTTAATCTGCAGAATTTTTACAACAGTGATATAAAAAATTATTTAGTAATGAAGAGCTCTGTAGCTTCACACTGCTGTGAACTATATACTATCTGTAACACTGACTTCATTTATTAAAAAGAATCATATTTCCTTCATATGATCATTATGAAAATTAAATAGAAAATATATAAAAGTTTTGTAGGCAGCTGAATTAGATAGAAATGTTACAGGCAGTCATACAAGGCTAGGTCCTCATAGGACCCAGTACGGAAGACAAAATACCCGATATGGAACTCAACACAAAAGAGTAATCAAATGAAGTCACACACCTGCTTAGGGATAGACACTAAGGATTGATATTTTAAACAGGTATCAATCTCCTTGAAAAATCCAATAAGAGCTACTGACCCATTCCCCTACAGCAAAAGCTCCTGTTCTTTATTTAGGCCCATTTGCTTCCCCATTTGATCCCGATTTCATTAAAGCATTATGCTTGCAATCTTATTGGTTGACCATAATTTCATCCCACCTCATGCCCACCTAGCAAGTTCCCATGTTTTGCACCATAGACCCGCTTTACTTCCTGGTTTTATTTGATGAAAATCCCTAGAAAATGCAGGTTTCTGGGCAACCCACTCCAGTCAGCTTCTGTTTCTCTTTTGAACTGAAGATTTCTTTCCCCCAACAAATATGTTCTGTTCTTAACCTTTGTTTATAAAATATATTTTCAATTGTAGAGAACATGAACTTGCTCAACATACCTTTTAAGTTGGGAGCTTCTTTCCCTTTTATCAAAAAGGGCTATTGGTGTGTGTGTGTGTGTGTGTGTGTGAGACTTCCTGCTCTGTGCCTGACCTCCTGATCTCCTTTGGACTAATCTCAGGTTGCAGGTGTGTGTAAGATTTCCTGCTCCACACCTGCCCTCTCAATGTCTTCCAGACCCATTTCAGGCCCTGCACATATGTGGGAATTTCCACTCTGCGCCACCAGCTGATCTCCTTCAGACCTATCGCAGGCCTGGCTTGTATATGGGGTTCACTCCTACAGGCTATAGCAGGAAGAAGCTCAACACAGCAGCTGGACCCAAGCTGGGCCATCTGGATGAGCTGAAAATTGGTAGATCTGGACCCAGTAAGCTGAGACAATTTGCTGGTCTTTGTTCTATGAGAGTGCCTTCTGTCTTTTTTTCTTGATCTACAGAGGGAGCAATAGGTAACCGAGTGAACTAGCCTGCCTGGAAGACTCCAAATACATCAAAGGGAGGTAATTAGCCAGAATGTAGGAAAACTAAGTTAAATACAAACTGCCAATTTAATATCTCCTTAGCTACACAGACATAAGGTTTGTTCTTACTGTGTAAAACACAAACTTGTAAGTTAAAAAGTTTGTCAACTACTAAATATCACTACCCATTATTAGAGTTCCTAACTATAGTTCTGTAAACACAAAACTATAACTGCCTTAACCATATTACCTCTTTTGGGTAAGAATTACAGTAGGTGCTAAAGGTATAATTGCACCAAACTCTACACCAAAGATCAGAGGACAGTGCTATACAAAATGGCAAAGAGAAAAAACAAAATACAATCTCAGGCCCTGCCTGAGACCACACAGAAAAAATGCAGGAGGCACTAATATAGAAGAAATTGGAAATCAAACAGCTGAAATCTTTGAATTAATAGTGTCCGAAGTTAAAAAAAAAAGACTGCAGAAAACTATAGAGGAAATGAGATAAGAAATAACTTCTAAAGTAAAAAAAGACATCTCTGAATTAATAGTGTCTGAAGTAAAGGAACAACTGCAGGGAGGTAGAGAGGTAATTACACCAGAAATGATCTCTAAAGAAGAAAAAGAAAGGATAACTATAATAAAAGAATTAATAAATGCTTATAAATAAAACATTAATAAAAAAATAGAGGAGAATAGAAAAATAATAGAATCTTTGAATGAACAATATAGGAAAGAAATAGAATGCATGAAGCAGTTTCAAAGAGATGCACAGCAAAAAAAATCTCAATCACAAGCTGGCCACACCATATGAACAAAAGGGAAAATAGAATTTCAGATCTTGAAGCCACAGTTGCAGCTATTGAAATGATAAGAAAGGATCTCTTAAGAACAACTAGGATGCAGGAAAAATAATTCAACATGTACAAGATGATGCAAAGATGAGAAACATGAGACTTGACACCTATTAAGGCATCAACAAGAAAGGAGTCAATACAAATGATATAAAAAGAATATGGGCAGAAGTAATACCAGAAAACTTCCCAAATATGAGAAAACAATCTGGCATTCAGTTAACCAAAGCATATAGAACTCCAAATAACATCAGCCCAACTAAAAACACACCCAGACATATATAATAGTCAAGATTCCAGAAATCCAGCAGAAGAATAACATACTAAAAGCTGCTAGAGAAAAGAAACATCACATTTAAAGGAAAACCCATCAAAATAATGGCAGATTTCTCTATAAACCATCAAATCAAGAAGAGCATGGAACACAGTGCTTCAAATACTCTATGAAAGCAAATTCCAGTCAGACTGCTATACCCTGCAAAATTCTTAAATATGAAGAAGTGAAATACTTCCATGACAAAGAACAATGAAAAAATTTCATGATGTCAAAACCAATCCTACACAGACTATTAAAAGATACTTTAGAGAAGGACCAAAGTGACCCAAATGCCAAAAATGAGAACACCAAATAGGGCAACCAATTAAACACAGGAGAAAAGGCTAAACAAAAGTAGGTAAATAACTTGTCAATCATAAGGCAATACATTTCAATTATAATCATCAATGTAAATGGATGCAATTATCCAATTAAAAGATATAGACTGTCATAGTGGATTAGGAAGCAAAATCCAACAATATGTTGTATCAAGAAACACACTTAACTCAAAGAAATTCATAGGCTAAAAGTTAAAGGATGGAAAACAATACTACATGCTGCAGCACCTCAGAAAAAAGCAGGGGTAGCAATCTTGTTTGCAGATAGTGTAAACTTAAAACCAAGATTGATCTAACAAAGTAAAGAAGGCCACCACATATGGTTAGGGGAAAAATTCAAGATGAAGAGGTAACACTCGTCAATATGTATGCACCCAACATGCACCCAGCTATATAAGACAAATCTTGCTTGGCATGAAAAATCTAACATTCAATACTTCAATCTTCACAGGAGATCTTAACATCCCTTTATTCCAAAAAGATAGGTCAAGAAGAAAAAAAATTAGTAAAGAAGTAGCAGAACTGAACCAGAGCTTGGAACAACTGGACGTAGTGCACATATACAGTGTTCCACCCAACCACTTATGAATACACATTTTTTTTTAGCTGTACATGGGACATTTTCTAGACTACACCACATACTACTCAATAGGTCATGCTTGAAGGAAACAGAAATTATTCCATGCATATTGTCTGACCACAGTGCAATGCAACTGGAAATAAATGACAAAAGAAAGAACAAGAAAAACCAGTAATACATGGAAATTAAACAACACCCGACTTATCAACCAATGGGTTCAGCTGAAATTAAAGAAGAAATTAAACAATATCTACAATTTAATGAAAATTCAAACACAACCTACTGGAATTTATGGCATGCAGTGAAAACAGTTCTTAGAGAGAAATGTATAACTGTGAACTCAAACATTAAGAAAACAGAATGGGAACAAATAAATACTCTAATGCTGCATCTCAATCATCTAGAAAAGGAAGAACAAACCAAATTCAGAGCCCAAAGACAGAAGGAAATTATAAATATTAGAGCAGAAATTAATTCAAGACAAAGTCCATCACTCAGTTATATTCAAAGTCTTACAGAAAATTGGAATAGAGGGCCTCTACCTCATTCTGATAAATTCCATCTATGACAATCCACCAGCTAACATAATTCTAAATGGGCAAAAACTGAAGTCTTATACTCTCAGATCTGGTACAAGACAAGGATGTCCTCTATCAGCACTCCTATTCAATATAGTTCTGGAATCATTAGCTACAGCCATTAGACAAGAGAGTGAAATGAAAGGAATAAGAATAAGTAAAAAATAAGTTAAAATATCATTATTTGCATATAACATGATAGTCTACTTGGAAGGCATAAAAACTTCACCAAAAAGCTACTAGAATTAATATGCAAAATCAGTAGCATAGCAGGATGCAAAGTCAATATCCAAAAGTCAATAGCATTCCTCTACACAGATAACAAACACACTGAGAGAGAAGTTAGAGAAACAATACAATAGCACTGTGAAAAATGAAATACTTAGGGATTAATCTAACTAAAGAAATAAAGGATTTATTCAGTGAAAACTACACTACTCTGAATAAAAAGATTATAGAGGATTTCAGAAAATGCAAAGATATTCCCTGCTCCTGGATAGGAAGTACTACATTGTGAAGATGGCCATACTCCCAAGTTTTTATACATGTTTAATGCAATCGCTGTCGTAATATCATCAACATATCTCACAGATCTGGAGAAATCATTCCTAAAATTTATTTGGAACCAGAAAAGACCTAGAATAGCAAAGACAATCCTGGACAACAGAGATTAGTCAGGAGACATTACAATTCCTGACTTAAAATTATACTACAGAGCTACAGTGATAAAATCAGCATGATATTGGCAAAAAGATAGACCTATGGATTAGTGATTAGAAGATACAGAAGCAAATATAAGCATACCTAGCCACCTTATCTTTGACAAAGGGACCAAAAATGTTTACTAGAATAAAGACAGCCTCTTTAAAAAATGGTGCTAGAATAACTGGATCTCTACGTGCCAAAAACTACAACTTGATCCAGGTCTATCATCATGCACTTTAGTTAAAGGCAAAGTGAATTAAATATCTAAATATTAATATGGGAACCCTATATCTCCTGGAAGAGAAAGTAGGAGGAAATACTGAAGACATCAGGGGAGGCAAACAGTTCATGAACAAAAATAAAAATGTACATATAGCACTTGAAAGAATCAACAACTGGGACCTCCACTTGCAGAGAAGTTTTTGCACGTCAAAAGAAATTACCAACAGAGTGAAAAGACAGCCCACAAATTTTAAAAGAATTTTAACTAATAAATATTCAGAAAAGGTCATCTATCTAGAATTTATAAAGAACTAAAACATATCAGAGTCCCAAAGTTCAAAGACCCATTCCAGAAATGGGCATCTGAGATGAACACACACTTCTCAGAGGAAGAAGTACTAGAAGCTAATAAATACATAAGCAAAGCATGGTGGCGCATGCCCATAATTCCAGCACTCAGTAGGCTGAGGCAGGCAGATTGGTGGGAGTTCGAGATCAGCCTGAGCTACAAAAGTAAGCTCAAGGCCAGCCTGAACTGCATAGCGAGACCCTGTTTCAAAAATAAATAAATAAATAGGTGATGATGATAGATAGATAGATAGATAGATAGATAGATAGATAGATAGATAGATGATAGATAGATAAAAAAAATGCTCTACATCACTAGCCATCCATGAATTGCAAATTAAAATAACACTTAGATATCATCTCACCCCAGAAAGAATGGCTATCATAAAGAAATCAACCAACAACAAATGTTGGATAGGCTTTTAGGTAAAAGGAACACTTTTCCAGTACTGGTAGAAATGCAGATGGGTGCAACCATTATGGAAATCAGTGTGGAGACCCCTTAAAAAACTAGAACTGGAAATCCCATTCAATGCTGCTATCCCCCTACTTGGAATTTTCCCAAAAGAACTGAAAACATCATATCATAGTGATGTTTGTGCATTTATATTTATAGAAGTACAATTTGTGATGGCCAAATCTTGGAAACAGCCAAAATACCCATCACCTGAAGAATGGATAAAAAAGATGTGGTGTTTTTATGCAATGGAATATTACTCAGCTATAACGAATGATAACCTTGAAGCCTTCATAACCAAGTGGACATATCTTGAACACGTACTCATTAGTGAAATAAACCAGGCCTACATGTGTAAATATCATATAGTCTCCCTAGTATAAGAATTCAAAAGAAATAAAAATGGAAAAGCATAACACAGCTAAGTGGAAATTAAGAATTTAAGGATTAACAAAGAAAATACATCAAGCAGAATAGTTAGGAAACATGGCAGGGGCAAAACTATGCACTTATATACACAAGATGATTTAGACAATGATCCTAAGAATCTCCAACAGGTTTTTGAAACTAGCAGTTAATTGGCAGAATTATCACCCTGACTAACTATACATGCTAGTATCTGTGAAGTAAGCAACTACACTGAGGGTAGCAATGTATAATACCGAAATCATGCCTGGAATGCCTGTCATCCTGGTTTTTTAGATGTGTGCTGCTTCTAATGTCATATCAATTATTGCTATACTCCCTCTCAAGCAAATGTTTTTGTTTTATTTTTTAAAGGGTAATCAAAGAGAATAAGAGACAAGAAAAAAAAATGCCATAGGATTGACCTGCTACAATTTTGTATATGGTTAGATTGCTAAATTTCTGCATAAAAATGTGTAATTGGTTTTTTATCACAGTCTATAGGGATTTATTGTAATATCAATAATAGATGGACAGTACTGGTTCCATGTTAAGTCTAAGGTGTTTGATAGTCAGAATGACAGTGATGTTAAAACTCAAGTGCCTATGTTATAGGAAATAGTATCATTAAACTTCTCTTCTGGAGGGTAAATAGCTTAAGTTTGCAAAACAGAAGAGTAGAGTAAAAGAAGAGCTACAAATATAGCCAATATTTTAAGTGTAGCCCTTCCAGGTCAGTGAGGACTCAGGACATATGAGAACCTGTACTGGAACATCCAATAACTTTGTGGTGTCCCAAATTTTCTGTTCATGGAGATTATGGGGCCACAGAGGAAAGAGATCAATGATATATAGTGTGCCTAAGGAGAGTCACCTAGAGAGAAAACATCCTCTCAGGCTTTCACAGAGAGCAAACTGGTCAAGCAATGGCTGTGATTCATCCAATGGCCGACACTGACAAAAGATCTACAAGCTGTACATGGTTTCAGGATAAATCCTGAGGGGATTTGACTGACCTTGTTGGATACAAAAGTTACATTTTTTTTTGTTGTATAGATTTTGCTTTAATTTGATCTTAACCATCCAGCAGAGAAGGTTAAACACAAGGTATAAAAAGTAAAGCTAGATTAATATGCTGATCTGTAAAAGGCTCAAGTCAACAGTTTCTGACACTGCCAGTTCTGCTGATAATCCACTCCTATTATGGACTATTGGAGTACACATACAGCTACATCCTCTTAGTTCAATGGGAATAAATATTTGTACTAATAGTGTTTAGAAAAGTTATCATGTCTGCATCTTGTACTCTGAACAACTACTATGAAGACAACAATATGCATTGTACTAACTACTGTGGCTGTCCTACTAGCATGTCTTGAAAGTGTCTCATTGTTACTTTCTTACTAAAATTGATAAAATTTAAAAAGTAGTTACTATAATTACTGGCACATAGTGAACACTAAATAAGTAATTGTTAAATTATTTATGGTCTGTTATTCAATAATATGCACGTTTTATTGCCAGACAATGGAAAAATATACATTTGAGTTTGACCAATAACCTTGTAATAGATTTGATATATGTATACATTAGATCATCCTTTTTCAATGATGATAATTATCTTACAGACAGTACAGCATCTAATCAGTAACATTTCCATATTGTTATTATTTTTGTTGTTGTTGTTATTGTTGGTACATGGTCTCACTACACAGTTCAGACTCAGAGTGATCCTACTATCTCAGCCTCCCCTGTGTTGGGATTATAGGAATGTACCACCATGCCCACTTCTGGAGTTGGCAAGGCATACATTACCAAGGATCAAACTCAGGAACTTGTATGCTCCAGGCAGGCATTTAAAATGCCAACCTATCTCCCCAGTCCCATTTCCGTATTATTTTGTTCACAATTCTCCAGTAATTAAAATTAAATAAACTACTAGATTCAAAAGCAGCAGAAGAGTCCCATTTGGGTCACCATAATATGGTCAGGAACCTGAATCTAGTATCTCTCTCATTTGGAATTCCTAGTTGTATGTAGGATGCCTAATGACTGAATCATGTGTATTAAAACAATTGGATTATATTGTAATGAAGTGAATTGCTATGAAGCAGAAGAGAAGCTGATGATATCACAGTCTGAAAGTATTTCTATCAGCCAAAAATGTTTTTTTGTTTTTTTTTTTTTTTCTCCTGAATGTCATCAGAGATCTTTGACAACTGTGACATCTGGGGTGTTTTCAATCCAGTGAATTTTTGTCTTTGAATGGTTCACAGTCCTGATTAGGGACAAAATTAGCAACTGTCACAGTGTTATGGTTTATGTCTAGTTGTCCACCCAAAGACTCACACAGTCATGGGGTGGGGACTTCTATAGTTTGAGACTTGACTCATGATTCACTGGGATTATGTGTTTTAGTACTGATGGGAATATGGGTCTGAGTACTTCTGGAATTATGGGTGTAGCCTAAGGCAGATAGGCTGAAACAGAGAGCCTGAATGTAATATAAAGAGAGACAGAGAGACAGACTCTCTCTGTTGCTCTGCTGTCCTGATTGGTTGCCTCTGTCACCATTTTGTTGCTGTTCTGCCAACATAAACTGCTGCTCTCTCCCATGTGCCTCTCTGCTTTGGATCTAGCCGAGTATGAACTGAAACCTCCAGTAACTGTGAGCTAAATAAACCTTTCCTTCCTTCATTTTGGGTTTTGGGTATTTGTCCCAGCAATGATAGAAGCGTAACTATGACACATAGGATAGATTTCTTTTCTACAGAAGATATCTTCTGAGTATATTTGGATTGCAAACGTCAAAACTCTAAAAATATGAACCAAAATAATAAATAAACATTGCAAATTTTTGTAAGAGCAGCAGTAATTCACTATCAAGTACTTAGCCTTATAAGAAGCCCCCATTTATTTAGAGTATTTCATTCACTATTGGAAATATAACTATGATAAAGGTTGAAGACACAAAACAGTTTCCAAATGTTAACCATTTACAATTTATATTTAATGACAGATAAGAGTCATCTAGTTACACTCAGAATTTCAAGAAAGCTGACCATTTGCAAAACTACACACTTTCTGATTGCCTCTAAAGTGCAGCCTGGTTTGTAAAGGCAAAACAGAATTTGTGTCTTCAGGTAATTGACTTTCCCACTATTCCTTTCTTAGATCCTAATGAAAGTCTCTTGAAGTCTTCATTACCAAGTGGAAAAAAAATGCAGTGCCGAAAATTCTTCAATTAAATTTCCTTGTTTCCTTTGTCATTCTAAGTAAGATTATTATATGACTAAGGAAGTCTTAAAATGTTAAGGGGTTAGAAGAGTCCTACAGAGGGCAGAGACTTGGCAGCCAAGAAGGGAAAGAAACTCCAAACTGGTAGAGGAAAGATAGATATTTGAAACCTAGATTCTCTTAACAAAAGCTCATTCTTCTAAGTTTTTTTTGAAAAACATAGGAAAAACAAAAGTAGAAATATAAGGATGAGCTCCCCACAAGTCCATTTTTAAGTGGCTGCACAATGTGAGTGCATTGCACACTAAATCGGTCCAGACTAAGTGACATCTGCCCTGAGACAGAAA
Source organism: Capromys pilorides (assembly GCA_004027915.1). Lineage (NCBI taxonomy): Eukaryota > Metazoa > Chordata > Mammalia > Rodentia > Capromyidae > Capromys > Capromys pilorides. The sequence goes on along the minus strand of PVKN010019974.1, from coordinate 2,534 downwards.
GAAGGCCTGAGTCGGTTAGAGTTGGTCTGCTCCATTTCTCTCACAGATCACTGCATATTTTCTAGCACTTCTTTTTCTACTAGTAGTCTAGCATTTACAATGTCTATTTGAAGAAAATTTCCAAGTACAGCATGGCATGAACTCTTAATGAGCTGTCGGAATCACACAGCACTGTATGCTGGGTTTCCTCAAGCCCTTTCCTTTTACTAGGGTGCATGAACAGACTGAAGTACTGATTAGCCTTCGTGAAAATTCTCTGTCCCACTTCTACACTGCTCTATATGTGCTCAGAACTGGAAATGCAGTAATTTTGACTCATGTTGGCATTTCATTTTTTGTTATCTATTTCTGGGTACTTGGAAAAGAAAAATCTAGCCTTAATGAAATATATATTATATGTCATGACAGTATTTTCTCACTTTAACCTTCCAGCTTTGCGAAGATGCAAGAATAATTTTAATTAGTTCCTATCTAATTTTAGTCTTTATTTGCCTATATTTGATATATCATGACTTAAAAGTTCTACAAATATTCTTTCAACAAAATCATTTGATGAGATCCAGTCCTTAAAATAATGCAATTGTCTGCATTTTCCAGGGCCATATTCGATAGCTTACTCCTTCTGTGTTGTGTTCAAACAATGTCTCTTAATATTGCTTAAAATTTGCTTCTCTCTACATTAAACAATCTACAATTTCTGCATGTTTAAGAAGTGTTTGTCCTCCTGTGACCTCATCCAAACTCTCTTCGCATTTGAAATCTGTACTTTGGAAATTGCATTATACTCTGTGTCCAGAGCTTCTCCTGCTGTTTATTGAGCCCATTATATTCTGACTTCTGCACCTTTATTTCAGAATAATGATAGCTCACTTCACTTATGATGTCACAACTGCTGAAAGCCCCCATTCCTTAACTAAGCTGTGTTAATTAATGTTAGCTTGAGGAAACACTGACCAAGATTGTGGAGATTTTATTCCATCTACATGCAGGCAGGCTGAAATCAGAGTGATAGCAGCTGATATCTGGAGGGGTAGACAAGTATATATAGGGTTTAGAGTTGGGACGTCACACTCTCAAAACACCCTGGAAGGAATGTTTGAAGTCAAAACTACAAGGACAATCAGTGCAGGTGTGTAGAAAGAGCTAGGGTCAGGGTCCAGTCCTAAATTCCTTTATGGTCCTTAGTTTTTATTTGCTTAGGCCATCTTAAATGCCTATTATTTGTAGTGGGAAGCCAAGGTATCTCTGAGATGAGCTCCAACAAGCTGGTCTACATGGATTTCTTGCTCCTTGGTGGACAGGATTCATTCCTTCCTTGATTTCCTACACTGATTGATGTAGGGAGCTGAATTAGATAGAAATAGGATAAGCAGTCAGATAGGGTTAGGCCCTCAAAGGTACAGTATGGAAGACAAAGTGACTTTGCAACTTTGGAAGAGACAGACACTCTCCACTGTGGGCCAGATTTCAAGACAAAGGAGTAAACAAGTGTAGCCACCAAGGATTGATGTTCTAAATAAGTATCAATCACCTTAAAAGAGCCTAAGTGAATCACTAATGTAACCCCCAACAGAAGAGAGCCTATCCCGTATTTATGCCTGCTTTCTACATGACTTGCTTCCCCACATGGTACTGGATTTAACCAATTTTACCTTAGCAATGGTGCTTGTAATCTCATTGGTTGACCATAGTTTTGTCCCACCTCATGTCCACCTAAGCGAGTTCCCATGTTCTCCACCACCTTAGACTTGCCTCACTGCATGGTTTTACTTTATAAAAGTCCCTGAAAGAGACAACTTCCTGGGGACCACCCACCTGGGGGCTCCCTTCTATCCCTTTCTCAGACAAAAGCTTTCTTTACCCAAATAAATATATTCTACTCATAGCCTTCATTTGTTCCTAAAATTCATTCTTCGGTTATAGAGTACACGAACTCATCCCAGGTAGCTTTCAGGTTGTGAGTTTTATTTTTATCCCTCTATATCATGATGACAGTTCCAATTCAGACTCCTCTTCTACGACATCCATTCTACCTCCAGAACTTGAATTCCGATGTTTAATAAAATGAATCTTGACCCATCTGTCTTAGTCTAGGATCCCTATGTCCTCCTTTGGGATCTCTGTGTCTCCTAGTGATACCCACTATTTATGGTTGAAGCCAGACCTCACTTTTGAGCCCCAGACATGTGATTTGAACTTAAATTGTAGACCTGGGAATTCTATGTGGCTTATCATGTCCTTCCTCTCCCACACCCTATACTCCCACGCAAATATGTTACTCCTTAGGAGCCACAGATCTGATTAACAGTATCATAATCCACCTATGAGCTAACCCAGATTATAAACTTTGGGTACAACAAAAGGCTAGAAATAGTAATGACATGGGCACACTAGTCTGATGAGTATCCTAAAATATGAACATAATGATACTCCTCAAAAATCCTTCAGTGACTTCTTACCACCTTCAAATTAAAGTCCAACATCCATAAGACAGCAACAGATCCAATATAAGCAGCATCCTACTGACACTGGAA
>PVKN010019973.1:0-15000 GCA_004027915.1 Capromys pilorides | reverse complement strand
GAGGCCAACACATGAGTTCTAAGGGTCTCGCTCTTTTGTGGGTTTGTTTTTGTTGTGATGCTGGAATCAAAACCTGGGCTTTGCGCATGCTCAGCAAATGCGGCCATGCGGCCATACTGAGCTACAGCCCCAGCCTTCAGAGATGCTTTTATCACAGCTCCCTTCGCCTTGCCTCCTTGCTATCTTTTTGGTTGCTTCCTGTGAGCACAGTTCTCCCTGGCCAGATTCCGCCTGGCCCTGGGAAGAGGAGCTCTACCTATCTCACTGGCCTTTACATTGCCCACTCTGATGTTATGTTCCTTTCCATTCCATAAGCTGAAACTCCCCAGGACTGTAGGCCAGCCACAAGGACCACAGAAGGAAAGCAAAGACCCCCAGCTCAGTCCTACCCTGGAAAAGACAACATACTACAGCCCTATGAGCACAGGTCTGGGGTGAGATTTCCTGTGCAGAGCAGCCTACCTTGGACTGGCTCCTGAACTGTGCACTGTGACATCGTGCTACAGCAGAGGGAGAAGGAATAGCACAGACAAAGGCCTGGCAGCAAGGAGAACCGCCCAAGACACTTAAGTGTGGCAGGAGTTGAGGAGGCAGAGGACAATGGGGGCTCTCAGCCACCTCCAACTGTAGTCAGTATGAGCCTCTTAGTCCAGCCCCATCAAAGTGGGTAGGTCAGCCTGATGGGCTGCCATGTGCAGGTCCCCATAAGCAGCATGGTGAGTATGGGGCTCTAGGAGCCACCACCCCTATGGGTTTGGGAGTCGTATCTTGGGTATTTGGGCAGGCAGCAGATCCTACCATGCCAGCAAAGAGCCAGCATGAGGATCAACTTGAGTCCCGGCACAGGGAGTGGCAAGAGGACAGGAAGAGGGGAGGAGTGTGAACCCATGGAGGGCTGATTTTGCTTACTCCTGGCAAGAGACAGTTGTACCAATCAGCCCACGAGCTGTCTGATGCCTGGGAAATGAAGCATTGGAATTCGGGAAGAAGCAAGCAGTGTTCAGGGAGAGCAGTTAAGGAAGTGTGGGCTGTGTGAACCTGGGCCAAACTCTTTCCTGACCCTTTTCTCGGCTCACGGGGAACCAGGGAGGGGCATGGGATTTCATGGGATCCCTTGTATCTGGAGTAGCTACCATAGGTCGGGCTGGTAGCTTTCAGTATAGCTTCTCAGAATTCTCTGGACAGTGCTGAGGGCTAGCTTTTGTTCTCCTTAACAGCAGACAGCCACAGCTGTGCCTAGTGGCATGGGCCTGTGATCACAGCGCTCTGGGGGGATAAGGCAAGAGGGCTGCAAGTCTGAGGCCAACCTGGGCAACTCAGCTACTTGGCAGGACCCTGTTTCAAAATTAAAAATAAGTTTAGGGGGACTGGCAAGATAGCTTAGTGATCAAAAACGCCTGCTTAGACAAACTAAGGCAGGCTCAAGCGACCACGGTTTGATCCCCTGTACGACATCTGTGCCAGCCTCATCCTCCGTGTGGGCTGAGCCAGACAAAAATATAAAAAATTTGGGGATGTAATGCAGTGTGAAGGTCCTGGGTTCAACATCCAATGCCACATTAAAAAAAACACATTAAATTTAGTAAAATAAAATAAAACCTAAAGAAGGTAACCAGGGCACAGAGAAGGCAAGGAGACTTTCCTGAGGCCACTCAGCAGAGCAGCAGGACACTTAACGCTCCAGTCCACCTTCTGCTACTGGCATGGGAGTCCTCAGATTTCTTACCATCCTACCAGATACCAGCTAATTTAGTCCCACGTTTGTCCAGTGAGGGATAGGAGCTTTCCCCGGAAGCCACAATTGGCTGAGATGAGTCCCCAAAGGTGCCCAATCTAACATCCTGAGGCTACAGGGTCACCATGGACTGTAGATTATGAAGGGAGGCAGGGGAGGGGGTTACCCACCTGAAACCTTGCAGTGTCGTCTTGTAAAGCACAAATATCTAACTCTAAAGCAAGGCTTGCTCGCAAATGTTTTGGGTGACCTCAGTGCACAAAGCTAGGCAGAAAGCTCGGAAGATCTAATTGCTTGTGTAATCTCTGTCGAACTGTGTCTGTGGGGAAATGTCTTAGAAGTATTTATCACATCCCATAGTATAAATAGCTGAGCCCAGCTCTCCTCCTGTCTTCCTTCACTCCACTGTAGGAGCTAGGCTGCCAGGGGTCGAGAGGAAGGGGCTGTGGAGGGAGAGCAGCCTTCTGGCCAGGACAGGACATCTGCACAGGATCACGGGCCAGCCTGTTTTCTTCTGCCTCACCCCACTTCCCTTATGTCCATTTACCGAAGACAAGCAGTCTGTTCCTGCCTAGGAGCATCTATACATGAAATAAGGCCACAAGTGAAAGCTGCCAAATAGCAGTGTGGCCTGGGAAACTACCACATTACCAATGTCTTCATCTGACCAACTGGTAGACCAAGGCTCAAGAAGGGAGCAGGCACTGGCTGCCTAGTCTGTCTGACCCTGCTTATCAGCCTTTTGAGCATGGCAGAGGGGCACCCCCTAATGGTGCAAGGTGCTGCTGATTTCCTTCCCTAGGAGCAAGACGAAGTAGCAACTTGGCAGCATGTGCCCAATTTCCCCAGCCCAGAGAGCCTTGCCTCTTTCCTCTGCCCGGTTGCTTCCTGCCACAGCACTGTGGCCCAAGCTCAGGCCTAGATCTTCTTGAAGTTGGCAGCTATTGTTTTTCCAGCCTTCTGTGGCCTAGCCTGCGCCTCTCACCTACCTGCTCATCTCTCTCATGTCCTGTGTCAGTGTCCTATGGCTGCTGAATGCAGCTAGACTTAGTGCCTCAAAGAAACAGAAACTGAGCCCCTCACAGATCTGGAGGCTGGAAGTCCACATTCAGTGGCACTCATGAGAGGATCCCGTGTCTGCTGGGCCAGGTCCTCTCTGGAGGCTCCAGGAGAGAACTCTGTTCTTGCTTCTTCTAGCTCTGCCACCACAGTGTCACATGGCTTTCTGTTTTTCTCTCAGTGCTGAGTCTTTCTTGGCCTCCCTGTCATAAGGACACCTGATTTTTATGTGATCAAATTTAGGGCTCACTCAGATAAACATCAGGACAATTTCACCCTCTCAAAATTCTTATTTCATCACATCTGCAAAGACTGTTTTTCAAGTGAAGTAACATCTCTGAATTACAAAAGCGAAGACCTGATACCTTCAGGGACCATCTTTAAGCTCCTATCTTTACCCAAAGAGACCTCTTACTGTCTGGAAACTTGGAAGTTCCCAAATGGCAGAGGCCATGGCTAATACCCCTGAAGCACCATTTCACTGAGTACCTCCAACACGCTTTCAGAAAGGCTCGTTGGCTGTATAATTAGCATTTTGTCCCTCTTCCCAATGGACTAACCAGAAAGCCCTCCCTGGTCATACCTGGTGCTTCCTTTAGAGTCTTGAGGTCCATGTAGCATGGAAGAAGCTGACTTCTGACCTTCCAGCATGTTAATAAGGCCTCAGGATGACCTGGCAGAGACAAATAACTCATGGCACATGTGCAACCTTGGCTTCTCGGTGATCAAACTGTAGGCCTGAGGAGCCAACCTTTTCTTTTGGTTTTATTTTCATGAGACAGGATCTCACTATACAGTTCAGACTAGTCCTGACTCACTAGGCACCCCAGTCTTACCTTGTACTCTCAACAATCTTCCTGCCTCACCCTCCCAAGTGCTGAAATGGCACGCATGTACCACCACGCCCAGTTCAGAGGAATCAATATTATTGGATTTCAGAATGACACTTCCAGAATATTTCTGAAAGACTAGAATAAGTTTCTGAAGCTCACCATGTAAGCATGGCAGAGAGAAATCTTAGATCTTCCTCTTAGATCTTAAAACCCAATCCCCAAATGTACATTGGCAAAGTGGAGACAGGACAATGATCATGTGATATGTATACTTTGACCAAATATGCCAAGTTCTTAGTTTGGATCGATAGAGCAAAAAAGTGGAACTGAGCTGGGCGTGGTGGTGTACGCCTGTAATCCCAGCACTTGGGAGGCTGAGGCAGGAGGATCAGTGCAAGTTCAAGACCAGCCTGGGCCACAAAAGTGAGCTTAAGGCCAGCTTGAACTGCACAGTGAGACCCTGTCTCAAAAAGACAAAAAAAGTGGAAGTTTCTAGAACAGGGAGGCAACAACCTGCCTGTAATGTAGCATTAGCTCTGAGTTGTATATATTAAGGATGCTAAGTCACACTGGAATATGACCCGGGAGGCAAAAGCAGACCGGGAGGCAGTGGAACCCTAGTCTCATGAGGAAGAGTGGAAGGTTCCTGACCATATGGCTTGGAGAAGACTAAAAGGGGATGGTGATGATGATGGGAACACTTCTGACCTCCAAAGGATAGTGTTGAGCAGAATGGGGGAGAAGTCAGAGCCTGAGTGGTTCCTAGCGGCAGCTCTGGGCCTTCAGAGAGAAGACACCCAGAGATAAGGATCAGCCCAGCTCCAGAAAGAACTATGCTATCCTGAGATGATCTTTCTCTTAAGGGGAAATGAGACCCCTGCCTCAGAAAGTAGGAAGAAGGCCGGTGAAATACTTACCTAAAACATGGTAGAAGGGACTTGAGCTCCTAATAGAGTTTGACCAGCCCAGCCTCCTAACAGCCAGGAAAGTCTTTCTTCCCTTTTTGGTCATCTCCATGCCTCTTTTGGGAGTCCTTCCCTGACTACCCAGCCTCATCCTCTGCCATCCCCTCAGATTTATTTTGTTTCTCCTCAAAAGCCCAAAGCATCCAGCTATGGTGCTGTAACCTATAATCCCAGATACTAGGGAGACTGAGGAAGGAGGATTGAAAATTTGAGGCCAGCCTGAGCAACTTATCAAGCCCTTGTCTTAAAATAAAAAATAAAAAAGTCTGGGGCTATAGTTCAACCACTGGAGATTCCATCCCCTGTACAAACAAACCAAAACAAAACAAAACAAAATAGAACACCCAAGAACTGCCCACACTATGTTGGAGCAAATTATTCAGTTATTTAGGTTTGTCCTTGTCTCGCCCCCAGGAGATCACAGTACTTCAGATCAAAGACAATACCTCTCCCTGTGGGTCTACCCTTCACCTTCCTTGCCCTAACCTGGCTCCAGCAGTCACTGGATAAGAAAGAGAAAGGTTCTGAGGAGTGCTGGGCAGGGAGGGTGTCCAGTTGCCAGCTCAGATTAGAAACTGCAGGTTCACACGAATTCAAAGCTGGCTGAAATGCATCCTGGGTGGAGATATGGAGAGCGGGAGTGACCTCACAAAGTTCTCTGAGGTCTCTTAAGGCTCTTGTGGATGCTAACCCAGGTGTCCAGCATTTCCTTTCCTTCTTTGCACCATTCTCAGTACCCGCAGCTCAAGCTGCACTTCCCAAGGGGCTCTCCCTCCCTGCTGGCCCCTCTGGCTTATTTCAGTCCCCCTCCAGATGGGCCCCATCCTCTTTTAAGCCCCCAGCTGGGCCTGCCAGCTGGACCTTCTCAGGGAGAGAGGCCTCAGGAAGGTCCAGAGCCCACCCAGCAGGCTAGAAGGAGAACAGCTGCCTGTTGGATGAGAAGGGTGTGGGGTAAGGTTCACCCATAGGCAATCTGCGTTGGAAAATTCACAAACTAAAAATGAGATTGGAAGTGGGACTGGCTTTCCTGACTCTCAAAAACCATGGCAGGTCCTGAGATCCAAGCCCAAAACGTTGTCCTCTGCAGCTCCTTGGATTGGCTCGGTGTCCACTTCAACATTTGGTGCGCTGCTGGTCAGTGTTCCACACTGGGAGTTCTGCAGCCTGGGCTGTATTTGGCTTCTGATTCTGACTCTGTATCATGCAGGAGACTGCTGGGTTTCACTCAAGCATTCCTCTGAAAGTGTTATCAATGCCTATTTGTGAAGTCAGTGACATGGGACCAGACAGAACCGTGAGTCCCAGCATCATTATCTGTTGTCCTGTATAGATATTATTTGTTGGTTTACTCACTCATGGACTCGGCCTTAGACCAGAAGCTCCCTGGAAATAGGTTTCTGTTTCACTAACCCTTATACTTCTAGTGTCAACTCAGAGTCCTGCATAGAGTAGACATTCAATCATTCACTAGATGGGTGAAAGAATAGTGAAAGCTCTGGATAACCAGCCCGCAGAATGGCACATCCACACGGAGTCTGGCCTACACTGCTAGGGGTTTCTCAGACTCTAGTGGTCCATCCCTCAAGTCCATTGCCCCAAGTTAGGAGACCTAGGAAAGACCTACAGCCAGACATCCAAACGTTAGCGCATGTTGGTAGCCAGGGTAGCCGTAGGCCAGTGAGGAATAAGAATGACCTTGAAGCATAGAACCAGCAGAAACACCTTTAGCTGTGGGCTGAGCTGATAAGAAGGAACCGGTGAGAACACAAGGTAGCCTTGATGGCCACTGCACCCCATTGTAAACGAGCCATCTGTTTGAAACCCCAGCATCCTGGGCTTTGGGCCAGTGGCACTTAGTGGTCCTGGGCTTGCTGGGAAGAGAATAGTTTCTGGGGCTACCCCTTGGGAACCCAGGACTGGACAACTATTGGGCTGTCTTCTGCCCCCTACCCAGCTCCACTTCCCCACACTCCAACAGCTTTCTGAGGCCTCACCAGCTTCATCATTGATCTAAGTGCCTGCTCTACCTATTCTCCAGGCCGGTGGTGACCAGGCAGGTACTCTGGACACAATCAGGGAATATGTCCATCCCAGCTATTTGGGAGGCTGAGACAGGAGAATAGCAAGTTTAATCCCAAGCTCATGCAACTTGGTGAAACCCTATCTCAAAAGAAAATAAAAAAGAGCTGAGGAGTGTAGCTCAGTGGTAGAGCACTTGCCTAGCTTGTGCAATTCCCTGGGCTTAATTCCCAGTACTGGCCAGGAATGACTTTTTTTTTTTGGTGGTACCAGGGATTGAACTCAGGACCTTGCACTTGCCAGGCAAGCGCTTATTCCACTGAGCTATCTCCCCAGCCCCTGGGGATGACTTTTGTTATCATTTTCAGTGCTGTGTTGCAGTCTTCTCTCACTGGGACAGATATTCCCTGGGGGATTCCAGGTCATAGGAAGACTATTTGTAAGAATGCGGAAGATAAGTCTTGGGAGTCAACCTAGTCTATGTTCAAATCCCGCCCCTGCCACGTCTAAGTGATGCAATGGGAAAGTCACTTGATTTCTCTGAGCCACAGTTTTCTCCTCTGTAAAACCCGGAGAGCAGTATGTGTGGCCCTTAGGGCTGTTACAAGGCCCTACGAAAATAATGCACTTGGAACACCTGGTATGGGGCCTGACACCACATTTTCTAGCAAAAGGCTACTATTTCTTCTTATATCAGGAATCAGATACAGGGCCTTGCTTTTGTCAGGCAGGTGATGTGCCACTGAGCTGTAGCCCCAGCTCAGTAGCTGCTATTGGTTGTAATGCCTGCAAGAGCTACTCAAAGTGTGGGTCTCTCACCCAGGAGCTTGTCTCCCGTCTCTGCGTAGACTGTGAGTCAGTATTTGAATAAGATTCTAGCATGATAAAGTTTGAAAAGAACTCTTGTAATGACCAGCCTGCAGATTGGCACATTAGGAGTGATGGTTCAAGATGAAATTTGCTGATGCTGAAGTCCTTTATAAAAAACACCATATCATTTCCGTATAATCTATACACATCTTCCCATATAAATCATTTTTAGATTTATTTTTAATACCTAAGACAATGTGAATGCCATGTAAATAGTTGTTATATTGTGTTTAGGAATTTTGATAAGAAAAAGTCAGTCTGTGTTCAGTATGGATATAATTGTCTTGTGAATAATTCTGATCTACAGGTGCAGTAGCCCGGATGCAGAATCTGAGGACAGGTGGGCTGACTGAGACCTGTCCACTTCTGGGGACCTATCCCCAAATACCCTTAATTAAAATGGCAGCAGCAGCAGTGCAGAGGGGTAATAGTGGCAGCGTTCCTGTGTATGGACCACCTATTGTGTATGAGACACTGTTCAGGGCCTATCATACAACCCAGGAAGTCAGGATTCCACTCACTGCTGTTTCATCAATAGGGAGGCAAGGCATGGGTAAATGAAGTCATAGGCCCAAAATCAAGGTTGCAGAGAGGCAGGAGCCCAGTGCAAACCCAGCCACCTTAGAAGAAAGTGCCTTTAGTGAACAATATGGGCTCCAGTCACTTTTCCAGCTGTGGCTGGCCCAGGCTTAGGAGATGCCAACCTGGAGAAGACACCCACTGTGCCCTCAAGGAGCCCCCAGTGCAGAGACTGGCCCCTCAACAGGTGATGACTTGGGGGCAGGGGCTGCCATTTCACCTGCATGAGCAAGCAAGCAAAATTCCATAGTGTACAGAGGAAGGGAGCCACAAGCTTTGCCTGTGGGCATCCGGGAAAGGCACCTTCCTTCTTTTGGCTTCCTTTGCCAATCTCTAGACTTTCAAGGCATAATGAAAATGTCTTCCAGATCAGATGGCAAGCTCTAAGCAGAAGATTTGGGACAGGGGTGGTAGTTAAGAGATTCAACTTTGAGTCCCGTTTTAGCTTTGAACCCTCCTTGTAGCCCCAAATTTATGAATCTTCTCCAAATTTGTGGAGAAGGTGAATGTATGGATAGAATTTTAAGGCCTAACTAAAGGAACAAGGGCACTGTTATAATTTCTAATGGGTAGAGATCACGCTCACCTTGCCACGAGTGTATCCTAGACACCAAACTCCTGGCCTGGTCCCCTGCTCTTGAATCATGATGACCTATTGGATGAAGATGGCATAAACAGTCACAGGAAAATGGTCTAGGTGACCAAGTTCCAGGCTTGGGTCCCAATGCCAAGTCAGTATTCAGTCCTGAACAGAGCCCAGCCATTCCCCTCTGTCCTTCAAGGTCTCGGTTCCCAATCCTTGAGCTGGAGTCAGCTGTGCTTCTTTGTTTGGTAAATGGTCCTCTGCCTCCTGCTGAAGCACCCAAAGCCAACAAGGCTCTGAGAGATCACCCCATTGGCCAGGTAACGAAAATGATCGAAAGGAAAAAGGACTGACCCAATGGCACTCAGGGAACCTATGACAGAGCCAGAACTGCACATTCTTGTGCTGCTACCCTTTTATTTCCCTTCCTGGCCAGGGACACCCAAGGGCCAGGGCAAGACAGAAGTAGTGAGTAAATGAAGGAGAAGAACTTGCAAGGGCTCTTGGTCACACTGGAGGTGGTGGAGGGTCAGAGGTAGCAGCACCAAGGACAAGGGCCCTCGTGGCAGGAGTTAGGCAGTAGGGGGTAGGGGCGAGCAAGCAGGCAGGCAGGAAGCTCAGCTGGAATGTCGAAGCCACATGTTTCCTATTAGCTTCCCTTGGGGGCGGAGACAGAAGGAGAAGAAAGAGAATGTGATGTCTGGAAGAAGCCAGTACATAGGCATGTTTGGCGGGAGCTCTCCAGTGAGCCCCCTCCACAGTGGTGTTTGTGGCAGACCCCAGGCTTTCCTCCAGGGTAGATGTCCAGTGTGTTCGGCCAGCTGCTCTGCCTCTCTGAAGCAGGGGCAGCCCCCACAGGTCCCCAAGGTACCTATAATCCATTCACTGGCTTTGAGTGGAACACTCTTAGATTTGAATCTGTCCCATAGGACTTATCGCGATGTGCAGCTTTGAGCAACTTACTCCTCTGTGCCTGGGTTCACACAGCTATATGTCAGAGCATATAACGCTGATCTGCCTCCCCCAAAGCAAAGTTCAGGGGGAGCAAAGACTCCACCAATGACCAAGTACACAACTACATGATAAATCCCTGTTTCCACACACAGGCACACCCTCCACCCTCTCCTCCTATTCTGCACATGTGCTGGCTAATGAAGGTGAGGTGCCCACTCAGAAATGCTGGCTGATGTCTGCCTATCTCTCTCAAGGTGGTGCTTGTACAAGCTGACGCACATGAAGAAATTCATAGAGTGGTGCATTTACTCTAGTGTTCTGGACTAGTAATGGAAATTAGAACCGGATAGAAAAACATTATTTTAAAATCTTAGGTTATTTGTTTATTCTCACATTACTAGGGATTGAACCCAGGGCCTCCTATCCCCATCCCTTCTTAAAATTTTTATCTTGAGCCAGAATTTCTTTCATTTTCCCAGGCTGGGCTTGAACTTAGGGTCCTCCTGCCTCAGCCTCCCTAGCTTTGTGCATGCCCAACTAGAAGAAGTGTGTTTAAAAGCCCAAAGTGTCAAGAGCTTCTGCTGAATCTGTACCTGACCTGCTCCTTGGCATTCAAGCCACCCCCTACATGTCTCCTCTGCAAAGAGGACTTTGTTCACTCCCACTCCATCCGAGAGGATGTTCCTTTGCCCTCACTCATTTAATCTAGCACCCACCTTCTGTGCACTCCAGTTCCGCTCTAGCCTACTGACTCACTTCTGTTTTGCTTTGCTTTCGTCATGTGTCAGTGTGCAGAGCTAGTGTGCATGCTCCCCCGACCCCCACCCCTGGCCCTGCACTGAATGCAGTGCCCACATGTCGGTAGCTCAAGCTCAGCCAAGATGGAAGTATTTCCACCACATAAATCAGCAGATGTTGCAGAAAGCCCTGCTCCAGAGCCAGTGGGTAGCTGTTTGCCAGCATACCCTGTCCACATCACTATTTGAAGTGATCCTTCATATTGGTTTATTTGTTTGTTTTTGCTGTCCTAGCAATTGAACTGTGCTACATTCCCAGCTTTTTATTTATTTTTTTTTTCAATTTTGAGACAAGATCTTGATGAGTTGTTAAACAGTCCAGGCTGTACTCAAACTTGTGATTCTCCTAACTCAGCCTGCCAGAGTTCTGGATTACAAGAATGTGCCACCATGTCTGGCTTCTTTACAGCTTTGCAATCTATCCCAACTGCATGAAGCCCCATCATGGCAAGGCTGGTAGCTTCTTGATTTTAGCAGTGTATGCCTAGTGCCTAGAACAGGGGTCAGTATATAGCAGGTGCTCAATGCATGCTGATTGAATGAATAAAAGACTGAAGTAAACATTGCAGAAACACAAAAGAAATAATGTTTTTTTAAACTTAGTAGAGAGGGGCCGGGGAGATGGCTCCGTGGCACAAGTGCCTGGCTGGCAAGTGCAAGGTCATGAGTTCGAACCCCAGTCCCACAAAAAATAAAAATATAAAAATAAATTTAGTACAGGGTCTACAGGGTCTCACCACACAGATCGAACTTATAGTGATCTTCTTGTTTTCAGCCTCCAGTGTTAGGATTACAGGCATGTACCACCACATCCAGTCTCAATTGCTGTCTCAGCGTGCCCTGGGGGCAGGGCCAACACAGCATGCCAGGGATTGAACTCTGGTCCCTGTGTCTGGCTAAGCAGGTGCTTTCTTCTGCTGAGCTGTCTGGCCAGCACTAATAATTTTTTTAATTTTAATTTTAATTTATTTATTTTTTGTATTATGGCTGGCTCAGCTTGCCCTAGGGGTGGGGATGGCACAGCATGTGGTGCCAGGGATCAAACCACAGTCCTTGTAGTTGTCTAAGCTTTCCTAAGCAGGTGCTTTAGACCGCTGAACCATCTCGCTGGCCCCCCTAATAATTTTTTCGTGTGGTACCGGGAATCAAACTCAGGACCTTGCACTTGCCAGGCAGGTGCTTGTGTCACTGAGCTAACAATTTTTATCAGAATTGGGACATTTGAGCTAGAGCATCAATGATAAGGAAGAGTTTGACACTGATGAGAGAGAGAGAGAGAGAGAGAGAGAGAGAGAGAGAGAGAGAGAGAGAATTTCCCAGGCAGAGGCATGAAAGAGTATAGGAGATGTGGAGGCAACATAGCCCCCAGAGTGGCCTATTGTAGGGTGTCTAGTGTGGGAGAGGCACGGGGAGGGTGTAGAAAAGTAGGGGGCCACATTGTGAAAGGCCTTGGCTTCTTGAATGGAAGGCTGGATTTTCCCCTTGTAGGCAGTAGGGAGCCATTGAAATGTTTGAATTAAAGAAACAACCTAATCAAGTCTTTGCTGGCAAGGCGCCTCTGGGGGCAGCAGGGAAGGCTGCCTGAAGGGGGCTAGCTAGAGGTCCAGTCACTTCTACACAGTGTGCTGAGTGTAGACGCTGGACTTTTGAAACCTCAGCCCTTCTGGCTGTTTTTCCTGCCTGTTTCCTCTCCCTGGGCCCTCACTGAAGATGGAAAACAGCTGCCCTTCCTTCTCAGTCCAGTGGCCCCATGGGCCCCACGCTGTGGTCTCCATCCCACCTCTTCTCAGGCTCTGCTAAGCCTGTGTGGACAGCGCAATGTCCTGCTGTGTGCAAGGAGTCTGTGTGAGCCTTTCTAGTGTCGCTCCATCCTGCTGAGCCACGTAGTACCAGCAGTAGCTACCTCCGTGCTTGCTGCTAGAACAGGGGGCTGGGGAGCCTCTGCTGTCTGTGGTTTTGCTGTGCAGGGGTGGCCAGCTCTGTACTGGGCGTGCTGAGTAAGAGCCTCCAGTCTTCCCACCAAGAGGAGCACAATAAACCAGGAACAATTCTGGTCCAAAAGCAGCAGCTAGGCCTGCCATTAAGACGCTAAGCTCAAGAGGTCAGGATGCCAGGCAACGAGGCTGGCCGGTGGACATTTGCTCTCTTTCTGTATCTCTCTGTCTGTCTTCCCTGCCCCCCCTCTCTATCTCTCTGACTCTGTCTATCTCTCTGACTCTGTCTGTCTCTGCTTCTCTGTCTTTCTATGTCTGTCTATGTCTCTCTGTCTCTGTGTCTGTCTCCCTCTCTCCTCCTCTCCCTTCCCTTCTCTCCCTCCCTCATTCTTCTTTTGCAGTAAGGCAGATGACATCCAGGGGCGCTCTACCACTGAGCTACAACTGCAACCCTTTTTATTTTTTATTTTGATACAGAGTTTTACTAAGCTGCCCAGGCTGAACTTAAATTTGCAATTTTCCTGCCTCTGCTTCCCACAGAACTGGGACTATAGGCAAGAGCCACTAGCCCTAGCCACTTCTTTCTCTTTCTATAGTTCCTGTGAGGAAGAAACTTTGTACCAGCAAGATTCCCTGGGAAGAGGTGGGCGTGGACCCAGCAGACCAGGCTTCAGCTAACCTCTTCCATCAAAGCCCTGGAATCCAAAACTACAAAGGCCCCAGGGAGGAAGTAAAAGGAAGCCGACTTGCTAAGTGGCCTGCCCCCAGCCCCCTGCAGCTGCCTGGCTGGCTGGAGAGGAGGAGGGCTTGCTGAGGAATGATAATAACCATCCCTCCCATCTGGATGCCCTTTCACACACCGCTAACTGGCTTTCCACCCCTCCTCTTGTCTCAGTCACATAAATAGCTTAGGAATTATCCCTCTTGACCAGATGGAGGCTCAGAGAGAATGACGAAGCTTCCTGAGGTTGCCCAGCGAGTCACTGGTGGTTGGTGACAGTCTGCAACCCAGGATGCCATGTCCCACTCTCATTCTCCTGGGATTTCTGTCTTTATTGTAGACCAGGTTTAGGGCTCCTGCATCTCTGAAGGAATGGGGTACCCAAGTTGGGAGGCACTATACTAGGACAAGGTTGGAGGTAAGGGAGGGTGCTTAGGGTCAGCCTGATCAAAAGAGGCCAAATCTATGCTTGTCCCAGGTTTCCTTCATTGCTCTCACATCTGAAGACCTTTCCTTAGCTTTTCTTTTTAAGCAGATCTGCTGGCAACAAATTCTCTTCACCTTTCTTCGTCTGAGAATATCTTTACTTCTACTTCGTTGTTGAGTGATATTTTCACTGAATTTTGGGTTAATGGCTCTTGAGGGAGTGTTCTTTTGTTTTTTTCTCTTTTGAGACAGGGTCTCATTATGTAGTTCTGGCTGACTGTGAACTCTTCATGTAGCCCAGGATGGCCTCGAAGTCAACGGCGATCCACTTGTCTCAGCTTCCCAGATGCTGTGATTACAGGTGTGTGCTACCATGCCTGGATATTTATGACATTAAATATATATATTAAGATCCCTCCTTCTGGCCTTCATGGTGCTAAATCCACTGCTATTCATTCCTAGTGTCTCCACTTCACGGTGCCACTCAGAAGTAGGCAGGCTGGGGTATGGAAGGAACTTTGGAGCCTGCAAGCTGAGTTGCGGCTCCATCATTTCATGGTGGATGAAATGGGAGAAGCCTCTTTGCTGGTCTGTGCCTCAGCTTTTCCAATGCCTCTTGGGGAAAGAGGGGCTGGATAGTCATCATGGGAAGCTTTCTTGTGACCTTGACATTCTCTGGGTCCCACAAGAACAGACTCCACACATTTGTCTTACTCCTAGAGAAGAGGAAAGAGAGCTCCTATGCAGAGGTCCCCCATCTCGCTTTCCCTTGGGAGCTGCTTTGCTCCCTCTACCTTTGATTCCTCTGGCCCTGCAGGACCTGTTGAGGTAGGAAGGATTCTGAGGGTGGCTTCTGAGCAGACCAGTCCTAAGCCCCTCATTAACTAGGGGAACTCATCTTTTTTTTTTTCTCACCAAAGCCATTGCAGAATATTCCCCCCAGGGGCAGGAGGCAACCTACATGGTCACCCCATGCCTATCCCTATGCCTCATCCCCTCCTGGTGACTGTCATTCCCCAGCCTCCTATACTCTCTGTGCCCATTATGTTCCCTCTGCCTGGAAAACTCCCTCTCTCTCTCTCTCTCTCTCTCTCTCTCTCTCTCTCTGTCTCTGTCTCTGTCTCTGTCTCTCTGTCTCTCTCTCTCTTTCTGTTTTATTTTGTTTGTTTTGTAGGATTGGGGATTGAACCTAGGACCTTCACACTGTGCTACATTTCCATCCCTTTTTTGTTTGTTCATTTTTTCTTGTAAAACAATGTCTCACTAAATTGCCCAGATTGGGCTCCAACCTCTACTTCTCCTGCCTCAGCCTCCCAGAGTGCTGCAATGACAGGTGTGTGTCATCATCATGCTTGGTTTCCTTTTCTAATTAGCAAGGCTTTATAGAAAAAATATTAGCCCCAATATCACCTCCTTATCTACCACATAAAGCTGTTGGGAGGACAAACCGAGCTATTCCCTGTGAAATATTTGGTTGGCTCAGTGCAAATCCACTCAGTCCCCTGTATGAGCAGATGCTGCACCC
>PVKN010019972.1:0-16131 GCA_004027915.1 Capromys pilorides | reverse complement strand
ACTACTCCTCTGCTCTCTATTCTGGCCACCATGAGGTGAGTCACAGTCCTCCACCATGATGCTGCTGCTTTGGAGCTGACCATGGACTGAACACTGAAACCATGAGCCAAAGTAATCTCTCCTTTAAGTTGCAGGTGTTAGGTCTTCTGTCTCAGGGAGAGGAAAGGTGACTAATAAAATAGGGTGCCCAGGACAGACTGGTTTGTAGATTCTGAAGATGGGACAGAAGTTACCAGCAGCCATGGAGCTCGTATTTGGTGGGCACAGAACTTCTGCTTGAGAAATAAAAGCCTTGCAGATGGGCAGCAGCAATGCTGGTGTGGCACTGGCAGTGCACACAGTGCCGCTGGACTGCACAGCTGAAAATGATCAAGATGGTGACTTTGATCGTGGCATGCATATTATTATAATATAAAAGGAGAAAAAGAAGGCATCCACTCATTGGCACTGCCTGGCTCCTGGTTATTGGCCACTAATTATAACATATGCACTGCCGTTACTATTATCACCATTCAATCACTGGAAGGAAGTGTCCCACAGGTGTGGCAGGCCACAAAGTACAGCCCCAATCTCTGCCCACCACTGTGTGCACTTCTTGCAAAGTCACTTGTGACCTGCCCTTGGGCCCCTGCTCTCTCCAGAGGCAGGGTGTGTTTCCCGCCCCTGGAGCACAGCTTCGTCAGGTTGCTGGGTAGCCTTGGTGCTTGGCCAGGCATCTTGCTTGGGCCATGTTTTCCATGGCTGTTGCCACAGGTGGCACACGTGGCTGGTGTCGGGGAGCCCGTCTGGAATCCCAGGACTCTGGGAGGCTGAGGCAGGAGGCAAAGCCAAGCTCCACCTGGGCAACTCTGTGGCTTAGAAAGATCCTGTCTCAAGATAAAAAATATAACAAGGGCTGGCAATGTAGCTCAGGGGAAAAACACTAGAGGTAATCCCTTGTATTGTCAAAAAAGAAAAAAGAGAAAGAGAAAGACATGTAGCCTAATGGCTTAAAGCTACATAAACGTATTCTCACTTCTCACGTCCAGAGACTCAGAATGTGTATCCGAGGCTAAGGCAAGGGTGCCAGGGCCAGCTCCTCTGAAGGCTCCAGGGTGGAATGTGTTTCCCTGTTGTTTTCAGAGTCTCTGGGATGCCCTCATTCCATGACCTGGAGCCACATCCTCCATCTTCAGAACACTTTCCAACCCCTGTCCCTCCTTCACATCAGATCCTCCTGTCCTTTGTAGCCATCCAATGCCTTCTTAGGAAAAAAAAAAAAAAAAAGAAACACTCTCACTCTCCTCAAGGTACAGCTCCCAATCCAGCATAATCCCATAATCCCAAATGTATCTCATGGTCCTGAACTTAATCCCAGCTGCAAAACTCTGTGGACATGAAAGGGAGTAATGCGCACAGCTTGCAGGGCTCAGGACATGCTCATTTTCGGGTTGGGGAGGAAGATGGTGCCCAAGCTGCAACTGGAAAATTTAACAAATGTGGCACAGGAGGGAGTTGGAGACACACTGGGTCTGGGGCTACACTATCTACCCCTGCTTAGAACGCTTCCTCAACTACCAGGACACCCACCCAAGCCCGTTAGATGGCAAGAGACATGTGGCCCTGTCATGTTTATCCCCCAGGCTGTAGCCACCCTGTAACAGTGCAGGCACCCTGCTGTCCAACTGCTAACAGCCACCTTTAGCCTGCAGAAGAACCACCTGGCTGAGCCCAGTTCAATCAACGACCACAGAATCCCGCAAAAGAAGTTGTGCTTTGCTTAAACCCCTGAGCTTCTTTGTTAGCTGAGTTATGAGGCAGCCCCTGAGAAGATGGGGGCAAAGAGCCATTATTAGATGTCTCATCATAGGTGCATTTCTCACATGACCTCCCTGGGCCCCCACAGATTCCACTCAGCAAAGTGTTAACTGTTCCCATATTCAGATGAGAAAACCGAGGCTCAAAAGTGAAGCCATCGCTAAAGCTCACAGAGCTGAGAGACTGCAAAGCCTGTCATCAGTCAGCGCCAGGTCTTCCTGACTCCAAAGGCATTGCTATTCCACCAGGCCTATCCTGCTGTAAAGTCAGGCAGGGTCAGTATTTTTTTCTCTCTCTCTAGGTCTCCTCCATCAAATCCCTACCTGCACCGTCCTACCAACAAACCCTGTGGCAGGTATTCAGCAAGGATGAAGAAAGATAGCCCAGCAGAGAAGTCTTCAGAGGCACTCGGATTCCAGCTCTGCCTCTGCCTAGCTGCATGGCGTCAGTGAGTCAGTGCACCTCCCTGAGCCCACTTCCCCGCAGCAGCATGTTAGCAGGACCACATCTACTTTAGTGGACACTGGGGCTTGTTCTCAACAAAGAACAGCACGCCACAAGAGAACAGAAAAGAACGTGGAAACTCTCGGGGACACCAGGGCCCCGGGCTCCCTCTGTGACCCTTCCTTTCTCCAGCCATAGCCTGGCCCATCTGTACTCTGCGGGGTGCACCCAGAACTCTTCCTCTTCCTCCTGCCATTCTGTCACCTTAGGATCTTGTGCTGCTCACCCTCCTGGGCCCAGGGCATCATCACTGTGGCCTCCCAACGCATGCACAGGGGCCCAACGTCTCTCAGGCTTGGGGGGGGGGGGGGCTGGGACTTCCTGCCGTTGTCCTCCCAGCCCCTGAGTGCAGTCCCTGATGAACCTGCATCGGGGGTGGAGTGGGAAAAGCAGGAGGAAAACTCCCAGGAAGAAGGAGAAAGGGCTGTCTTTGAAGTGAATGACATGAATTATTTCAACCTAACTTACTAATTAAGACCTCATTAGCAGCCCAAATTTGTGATAGATCAGCAGAGAACTTGGCACAATGGTTTAATTTAATGATTTCTTGCATTACTTTGTTAATCATCTTTAGTCTGATTTAATTTATGCCAATGTGACTGTCCTAATTTCTAATTAAGGCATTGATGGCAGGGACAGCCGCCATCGCATAAGAATTTCAATCAAGGCTGATACAAAAGCAGATATTCGTTTTTTAAGGCCCCTGCAATGCCAATTTACTAAGCTGTCTGCTGATTGTTTTATTTCCCCGGACAGGTTGAGGGAGGGTCTGGTCTTTGCCTAGGGCAGATGGTTCCTCGCTAATCACAGACCTTTATAATCATCGATCTTTCAAGGCTCTGAAAAAGACCTTAGAGATTAGCCAGGCCAGCTTCTTCATTTCTCACAGGAGCCACCACAGACCAGAGCAGGTGAGGCACTCAGCTGAGGTCATGCAGCAAGGCAGCAAGGCGGCAAGGCACTGGGCAGGGACCCAGGACTCTCTCCGCTCTTGACCACCCCCTAGTCAGGCCCTCCCAGCTCTAGGCAGCTTGTGCAACAGTCCCAGGTCTCTGAGATTTAGAAGACTGAGTAAAAGCTGGGTGATCATCCCACTCATTCCTAGCCCTTGAGATAGACCAGGCTCTCAGTCCGGAAGTGACTCAATATTTTTCTCAAACCCACCGACTGGGCGTACACCCAGCCATTGTCCTTCCAGCACTCCCATTTGCCAACTGAGGAGCCAGGCTCAGCATGGGGGAGACTCCCTGCCAGGTTCCAAAAGCACAGAAGTGTCTGGTTCCAAAGCATGAGCTGTTGTGGCCACTCTGAGCCACCTCTCCGGGCCACCACCTTGGAGCCACAGTATCTACACTGACCTTATCATCAGTCAGTGGCTTCTGAGGGCTCCCTGTGTGCGAAGCAGCTCGCGGGCGACTCATCCCATCCTCCTCTAGTCCTGTGAGGCAGGCATTGCTGCTGCACCGGATGAGAGCCAGAGCTGCCGCGTGAACCACTCAGGGCTGCACAAGAGACGGTAGCGCGCCAGCGCCGTCCCACCCCCTGCTGCTGCTTCCCAGCCACCACATCTCCTGTACTCCTCCCTAGGCATCTACAAAACATCTCTGAGCTCAACTGGGCTGCAGGCCTGGCCCTGCCTCCCCAGGCCTCAAGATGTACCTTGGACTCCTGCTGAAAACGAAGGCAGCCCGAGATGAAGGAAGAGCCGGGAGCCACAGGCCAGGGTCCCTGCACCTTCCCCTAGCTCCACACCAACTTGCAAGTCCTGTGTCCTCTCTGGGCCTCCCCAGCTGCAGCACAAGGGGCCTGGAGAAGTCGTCCTCGAACACAGCTGCCTACTGGAATCACCAAGCTTCACAAAGAAAATGAGCTCGAGTTCATGTCCTTTCTCCACCCCAGATGAGCTGCCGTGACCGGAAAGGGGTCCTAGATGCCACAGTGTCACTAGGGTCCTTGGTGATTCTATGATGCCTAGATATTGGAGAGCCTCAAAGCTAGATGAGTCCTGCTATGGCCTGCAACTCTGATGTGACCCACTACAGCCCAAGCCATTCCTGCACATACCATCTTTCTTATCACTTTTATATCCAGTGACAGGGGAAGCCAAGGAGCAGGGCATGGTGAGAGCTGCCCAAGGCCTGAACCATCCGACCTCTATCTCTCCAACCCCACAACCTCCTGTGTCCCCACCAGGAGCTCAGCCCATACCCGGGGGTTGCCCTTGGCCCCAGTCTCCCTCTCTCAGCATCCAAGCCATCAATCTACCCTGGCATCTTGACCTCTACAACATCCTCTGCCATCCACTGTGATGCCCTTAATGACAAAAGGTGCCCCCTTTCTGATACCTCAGGGCCTCTCTGAGCCCCTCCAGTCCTCCTAGCCCCTCATGACCTTGGCTAATGGAAATGGAGCTGTCTCTTTCTCGGTGGCTTCCCTTCACATGCACGCCTCATCCCCAGCTTCCGTTCTCAGGCTGCCAAGCTATCTGTGACCTGCTGCCTGCCCCCTGTCCGTCACCCTCTTTTGTCCCTCCCGCAGTCACTGCACCCTGCAGACAAGCCAGTCTGGCTCTGGCCTCAACGCCTTTGCACCTGAGGCCTCCTCTGCCCGGAGGTCACTGTTCCCAACAGTTTCACCTGTCTATCTGCTTCTCGTCTTCTCCCTAGGGGAGCAGGGTGCAGTGGCCCCATGGGGCAGAGCCAGCTCCCAGCATGCACCCTCTCAGTACTCATTAGAAAGCTGAGCAAAGGGAGGATGATGCTGTTCGTGCTCTTGGAGGAGCCGTGGCCCAAGCCCCAGCCTCTGAAATGTCCCGTAAGATGACGCATCTTGAAGATCTTCTGTGTCCAGGACAGGTTCAGCCCTCACAGGAACACTGAGCACCAGGTTTCGCCTGTGCTCCCCAAAAAGCTGCCCCAAATGCTCAGGCTATTTCCCCAGTACACCCAGGAGATCAATTCCAGAGAATTAAAAAGTTTAAAAGAAAGTGCATCTAGTAGTGTGTAACATTTATGTTAGTCAATATAGATTTATTTAATGCAATAAATGACATAATTGGACTTTTATTTCCATAATATATTTTTCCAAGATAACTAATATTTTGAGTACCCATGGCCTACTGACGTTTTCTGAACGAACATATTTCCTGTATTATTACTCTTGTACAAAAGTGACATTTAAACAGTTTAATAAATGAGCAGTTGTTTGACTTGTATCAGTTTCAATACATTCTAGGATATTAATAAAATATATTTCATAAGCCCGCTCAATAGACCATGCCATAAAAATTCAATGATTTATTAGTGATACAGTTGCTATTAGTTGGGACAGATACTCAAAATGCCATTAGGGTTAAAATAATAATCAATCAAACTAATTAGACCTTATTTTTCATATGCAAATATAATTAAGCATACATTTCTCCGTAACTTTAAAGAGAATTATTGAAGCTCAGCCTCGTATGAAGAGCCCCTCTTCTGAGTTAATGAAATGACAGAGTTTCAAGGCAGATATGCAAACAAAATTGATGAACCGTTCTGGGGTTTGAGATCAGAGGGAGATGGGATGGCGGAGGAGGGGCTACAGGACAGGCCACCTGTGCACCTGGGCCTGTTCCATTCAGGGCTGATTAGCAGCGTGTCCCAAGGTTTGCACTGAACAAGGGTGACAAGACCAATATGGTGACAGAGGACAAATAGGCTGGGAGCTGTGTTCGAATTATAGCGTCACCGCCAGATGAACCATGGGCAAACTGCCTCTGTGCCTCAGTTTCCCCATCTGTAAAACAGGGCTGACTCCAGTGACAAGGGAGTCTATCCCTAGAGGCTCACTATGAGGAGGCAACTTGTGCCTGCCTCACAGCAAGTGTCCGGTAAACTTCTGTTCCCTTTATCCAGACAGCAGCTCATTTGCCCTCCCTATTTCTTCTGGGATGTCTTCCCCAGATGCTTTCTGGCCACACAGCTCTGGGGAAGTCTGTTCCCTCCTTTCTGGGGACCACTTTTCATAGGTGAACAGTCGGGGACTTGAACTAAATTCCGAAGATCAGAGCAAACTCCAGAGGAGGCCACAGAGTGGCCGGCACTAACCATTCTGCCCATGCTGGACCTAATTCGCCCAGCACTTGAGCCCCAGTTCCTCAATTTGTTATGCTTTCTGTTCCACGCCTCCTGGGCGGCTCCCACGTGGACAGAGGCAGTGGTGAGCCCCCGACACCTGGCTCTGTCTTTGGGAAATGGAGGGGCTGCCTAGGAGGAGGGTCTGGTCCAGGCAAGGCCTTTGGGGTAAACATGGAGAAGAGAGGGTGGGCAGGTGGCTCTGGGAGTTTGGGAGAAAGTACAAGACATCAGAATGGTGGCTGTCAGCAAGAAGAGGACGTGGAGACGTAGCCGCAGCCTGCCGCGTGAGCAGGAGCAGGGCCATC
The DNA here is from genome assembly GCA_004027915.1 of Capromys pilorides. Classification (NCBI taxonomy): domain Eukaryota; kingdom Metazoa; phylum Chordata; class Mammalia; order Rodentia; family Capromyidae; genus Capromys; species Capromys pilorides. Next base: position 9,407 of record PVKN010019972.1, on the reverse strand, counting down.
TCCTGCTCCTTGAGGAACTGGTGTTGAGGACTGGACCAAAGGAGCCAAACCCAAGTCCGAGCAGAAGTCAGAGCAGAAGACCACATCTGTGCAAAGAAACCAACAGTCCGGCTAGGAGAGCAGGGCAGGCGGGGAGTGCACTGCTCCAGTGCCTGCTCTGTTAGATAAAGCGGGAGTCCGAGAACACTTTCTGCAAAAGCCCAGGCAATAAGCACTCTGGGGTCTGCAAGCCAAACAGTCTGTTGCGACTGATCAACTCTGCAGCTATGGTCTGAAGGCAGCCACAGCCCTGGCCCCCTGTCAACTTCACGGGTGTCCAGCAGCAGGCACCTATTTCCACCTCCTGGAGAGTCAGGTGTGCACAGTCCTGGCCAGGCAACTCCTCTAGGAGAATTTGCTCTAAGAGAAAACAGAGGTCCAGGCCCCCACTGTGTTGCGACTTCCCTGTCCTCTGCCTGGAGGTCCCAAGCCCACCTGTACGACCTGGGCTCAGGTGACAGAAGGGACGCAGTGTCTGGGTTCACATGTGGTGAGGTTTACAAACTTGTTCTATGAGTGCAGCCCAGACAGTGAGCTGGAACTTGCTCTCCGGGCCACTCCAGCCGCACACAAGGGCAGGGACAGGCCCTGGAGGGAGCCCAAGGGCTTTGGAAGGATTCACAGCCCCTGCCGCGGGCTGGAGAAGGCCCTGCCCCTGCTCACGCGGCAGGCTGTGGCTACGTCTCCACGTCCTCTTCTTGCTGACAGCCACCATCCTGATGTCTTGTACTTTCTCCCAGACTCCCAAAGCCACCTGCCCACCCTCTCTTCTCCATGTTTACCCCAAAGGCCTTGCCTGGACCAGACCCTTCTCCTAGGCAGCCCCTCCACTTCCCAAAGACAGAGCCAGGTGTGGGGGGCTCACCACTGCCTCTGTCCACGTGGGAGCCGCCCAGGAGGCGTGGAACAGAAAGCATAATAAATTGAGGAACTGACGCGCAAATCAGAGATGCCTTAAAATAACGGAGCACACGTCAATTGGGCTTTGTAAAAAAAAGAACAAAAAATAACTTTTAAAAGCAAAGGAACTGATGTAGCATACTCCTGTGTTCAGCTGTCCAGGAAACAACCCAGAGCTAAGCGTGGTTCCAGCTGTAGCTGTGGCGTCCTAAATGATGAGGATGTGTGTGAATATATGTGCGCACACGAGTGTGTGCCTGCGTGTGCGTGCACGTGCACAGTTGCTCCCGCCAGCCCCCTTTGTCTCGGCTGGGAGCTCCCTAGCCAGTCTCCATTCTGGTCTGACTTCCCAGCCCTTTCTTTCCTCCTCTGGTTAATGGTACAGGCGGCTCTGGAGAGGAGAAAGGTAATTATGCCCCGTGGGTGGAGAGCATACTCAGCATTTTTCCCAAAAATCTGTGGCCTCTCGGATAGTCCTCTGCGACCAGCGGCCCGGCTTCAACCGCAACATACACTTCCAGGCTTAGGGAGGAAGAGGTACGAGGCGGCTGGGGCTTGCTCAGCTATACGGCTTTAAAAAAAAAAAAGTCATTCAAAAATTAAATTAAATGCTATTAAATTAGTAAAAGTGCCAGGGGAAGCTGGGAAGAAAGTCACTCAGATTAATGGCCGAGGCGAGGTGATTTATAGTCACAGAGATGTCAGCCAAGCGCCAGGGGAAGGGGCCATGACAGTCCCTGGTTTTCAGGCTCTCCAGGGTGCCGGGAATCTGACGACCTGGGGGCAGTCCCAGCCAGGGAACGCGAGCGGCACAGCGGAGAGGACACGCTGGCTGCGCTGTGCTGCGCAGAAACCCACCTCTGCCGCGGGGCTGGGCTCTGCCTTCTAGGGAAGTTCCTGGGATGCAGCATGGACGGAGCTGGCGGTCCCCAGCGACCTCACGGTGCGTTTGACTTGCCAGCTGCTTGCGGGATCTTTCAGGGGGTCACTGGAATTGCCCAGAGGAGCCCAGCGGCCTCCTGCATCCCAGCAAAGGGGCCTGGGGTGTGGCGAAGGAGGAGAGAGGGCAGCAAGGCCCAGGCCTTCCCGCCCTCTGCTGGCACCTACACAGGTAGGAAAGCAAGACGCTGAAACGAAGAGCCATCAGGCAGGAAGAGCAGTGCTGTGCGGGGTGCACCCTGATGCCCCTGTGCACACGACGTGGAGATACCAGGAGATGGGAGATGCCGTGGCCATCGGGAGGGACCTGCCTAGCCCAGACCCTAAATACTCCCAGCTCACAGCTAGCGGGGTGCATTCCTGCCGGCAGCTAGACACCAAGGACCCCATTCAAGCACGCAGTCATCTATCAGTCTTCAACTTCTGAGACAAGAGAGGGGTGCAGGAGGCTGGAGGGGTGGCCCAGGACCCTTGGCAGGCAACTTCTCTGCACCCCAGCCCCACTGCATGCAGAGCCCAGCAAAGGGTTAATGGGCAATGTTTATTTATGAACTTGGCCTATTACTGTAGTGTAATTTGAATACAGTGCCTATGTCGGTTTTTTATTGCTGGCTATAATTTCATTTTTTAAAGCTTTCCCCACGCCACACTTTAAAAATGATATCTCAAACAAGAAATAAATTCTGTTTCGCAGCTGTGCTAACTACATCTACCCCTGGGACACACTACTTTGTCCTTGGCACAAGCCCCTGGGGAGTTCACTGAGAATTGCTTTGGCAACCAGCTTTGCTCCCAGGGAGAGCCCAGCTGCTATTCTCTGGGATGCCCCACAGAGCCCCCCTGCGACCCAAAGGGATGGAGGCAGAGCCGCCCCTGCGCGGCCTCAGCAGTGCCCCGGAGCCCACTGATGCACTCCACAGACAGTGCCAGCGGCTCCGGAGCCCCTTCCCGCAGGTCCTCCCTGCAGTCCTGGGTCTGTGATGGCACTGAGACAGTTTCCCAGTCTGCAGAAGGACGGCTATCAAACCTCAGCTGCTGGTTTCCATCATTTTTAGCGGTCCCCACCACCACCACCACCACCCCCCACCAAAGGGCCTATTGACAATCACAATAGCTTACATTTCCTGGGTGTTCACCACTCTCCGCAGACACAGTGCCAAGCCCAGGTGCCAGCAGGGGTCGCTGATGGCAAAATGGCCCCATCCCCACCCCCTCACGACTCGCTCCATTCTGCTGCTGTGAGAACTGAGGCTAAGGGAGGTGAGGGCATATGACCCAGGGCAGCCCAGAGTGGGCCAGGAATGGGGCCATCAGAGGCCATCCAAAGCCTGGCACCCCAAGGAACCTGTGCTTTGCAACACCCGCAACAGCAAGATTTGACAGAAGGGGAAGTGGGGGAGGGGCAGCCTGCAGGGGTGGGGGGGCCAGGGTGTAGATGCTTCCAGGCAGAAAGAAATCAGTTAATCTTGGGGAGTGGGTATGACAAGGACTGAGGCCAGAGAAAACACAGTGGCAGCAACAGGTCCAGCTTGGAATTTCAGCACTATGAAGAGGCAAAAAAAAAAAAAAAAAGCCCACCAGTCTCTGTGACCACCAGCCCAGAGCTCAAGTGCTGAGTCCATGCAGTAAACCACTTCTAGCTCTGCAGCCTGAGCAAGCGATTTCATTGCTGTGGGACTCTGTGTCCCCATGCTTCAGAGGGGAACACAGTCACCTTAGACGTCAATGTCTGTTAATTGTTAGCCTCAGTTCTCACAGCAGCAGAATGGAGCGAGTGGATAAGAACCAGGGGTACACATGCATGTTGGCATGAAATTAGAACTACATGTGAGCTAATTCTGCATCTATCATCTATTAATTATTTACCCTCTGTGTCTGAGGCTCTTCCCCTAAAATGGGTACCTAAATACCTACACCCAAAAGGTTTTATGCAAAACATTAGCCATTAAGTTCCTCTAATAAAAGGGCTTTGGGGGCTAGGGAGAGAGCTCAGCAGTCTAAGTGCCTGTCTGGCAAGCAACAGGACCTGGGTTCAGTCCCCAGTACTACACGCTATGTCGGCCCTGAAACCAGGCATGACAGCGCATGCCTTTAATCCCAGTGCTGGGGACACTGAGACAGGAGGATCACTATGAGTCTGAGCTGCATAATGAGACCCTATATCAAATAAATATAAGAAACACACACACACACACACACACACAGGGTCCTCCCCCAAGGCTCACAGTTCTCTGTGGAGAACTCAGCCTGAGTTTCTTGAATGAGTCCAGCTAAGATCAGAACAGCTACACAGCCAGGCCCAATATAGAAAAAACAGCCCTCAGAACTCCTGGAGATCAGAGAATCCGCTTAAATCAGCCACTAAGATTTGGTATGTTTGTTACCCAGCATTATGGAGACTGTAGCAGACACGAGCAAATTCAGTTCTGCAGTGTATGTCTGCAGCAGAATCCGAGACATGGTGCTTTAGTCCGTTGGGCACTGCTGTAACATACAGGACTGGGTAACACATGAAGAAGCATGCTTGCCTCTCACAGGGCTAGAGGTGGGGAAGCACAAGGCCAAGCTTCTGTCACCCACTGAGGACCTTCCTGCAGCGTCCTCCCTCATTAGGGGCGAGGGGGTGCAAGGCAGTGCACAAGAGCAAGGGCTGAACTTGCAGGAAGGTGCTCCAAGGCACGCGGCTGCCCCCATGAACAGCGGGGATCCACCCAGGGAACACAGCCGGAGGCCCAATCACCAGCACGCGCGTGGCCCAGCTCCAGAGCTACTGTGCTGTGGATGCAGCTCTCAGCTCCACGCTGGCGGCCGGTGCCTTCAACCCCAGCACACGACTCCTGCTCTCTGAATTCAGTTGCATAGCAGGCGCTACATTCAGCTCCTCGGGTGCTTTGTTAAATCCTCACGACAGTTACAGGGGACCTACAGCATTTCCATCTTACAGACGCAGAAAACTGGGACTCAGAGACGCATGGCCACTTCGCCAAGGGTACAAAACAGGAAAAAGTCTAGCTCGAGGAAGAAACCCAGGCTGGTGGAGCTCCGGAGTCGTCTCCGTGAACTTCTGGGCTGCCTGAGTTTGCGCCCAGAGCCCTGGATGCAGCTAGTGTGCTCTACACCCGGGCCTTCTGTCCTGAAAAGGAGCTAGAGGCCGGCCAGGCCGATCTGGACAAGCAGGACGGGAATGCAAGCCAGCCAGTCCCTTCTGGTACCCCGCTCCACACCAGGCCAGGGCTGCAAGCCTCCTCAGCAGCCCTCTGGCACCAACCTTATAAATATTAAACCAGCGGTAATTAGGAGAAATCAGTCAGTCACCCTCTCCTGGGCCCAGCCAGCCTGCACCAGGCTCAGGCTGCCTTTGACTGAGGAACTGTGCTTCCTTTAATTTGGGGACCTCCTAAGAGGCGTGTGTCAGGCCTAGGACATCAAGCTCACCCGTGCCCCGAGGCCCTGCCTGCGCCCCACTCCTGGGGGCCTCCAGTCTCTGCCAAGGTGCAGCAGAGGAACTCTGTAAGTAAGGCAGGGCGGTGACCTCCGGCTTCTGTCTAGGCCTGGCACCCCGGGGGATCTGCATCTCTTTGTGGATCATGTGGCCTCTGGCTGGTGACACAATGCATGGTGACTGGCGTGCCACATCAGAAGACGGCCCGGAAGGCACACTCAAGTGGGACCAGGGGCTGCAGGAGTGGGGGAAAACAAAAGCAGGGGATTTCCAGCAGGGCTGCTGCACTGTGACCCACCCGCCGCTAGGAGGCGTAAACAGCCAGCTGCCGGCAAGACTGCCTTCAGGATAGTGGGAGGAGCCGAGCGCAGGACAGTGGCCAACAGTGCCCAACCCGCAGGGACTCAGGACGGAGCGTGGTCTGCAGACCTCGAGCTGCAAGGACTTAATTATTCCCCATCCAAGAACACACTTGCGTAGAACTCTGCATAAGCCGTCTCCACAGACAGCGAGACTGAGGCGGCTGGAGGGAGGACGCTGTAGTAGCTATGGGTGTGGACTCTGGAATCTCAGGGAACTAGCTCCAGATTCTGACTCTTGAGTTCCTAGCTGAACAACCTCGGGAAGCTTACTTGATCTCTCTGAACCTCTGTTTTTTCACCTGTGAAATGGGTGCAAAACGGTAACCACCCCTTAGAGGGTTTAATGTGATTGTACATATGGATCATATATCCCTCGCTGTCTGGTCCACGGCAAGCACCAGTGAAACACCTGTAATTACTATCACAAAAGAACACACAGCTTAGAGGATGGGAGGTAAAACCCAAACCCAAGTCATTTTCCTATGAAACCTGGTGACCCATCTGCTCCACCCTGACTCCGCAATGGCGGTCTCCTTTCTCTAGTGTGGCGACACATTGCTCAATCCATCGGTCCCCATCTTACAGGCTGAGCTATTCTTTGCAAGCGTTCTACATAAGCATCAAAGAATCATTCCCATTTTAAAGCTGGGAAAACTGAGTTCAAGGGAAGTAAAGATACTGCCCCCAAACCACTCAGTAAGGAAGAGATGGGGCAGGACTAGAACCCAGGACTCCACAAACCAGCCCGCCAGCCACTGGCCTTCTGTTTCTAGTAACACCTCCTCCAACCTATTGGTCTCAGAGACCCCACAGTAACTGTCACTGTTCCATGGGTCTCATCATTACAAACAGGGACACTGAGGCAGGTTTACTCTAAGGCTCAAGCAGGAGACATGCCCTGCCAAGACCTCGGTCAAACGCAGAGCAGGGACAGGACCCTGGCTTTCCCACCCCTGTCCTCCATGCTCTGGATGGAGGCTCCCCCTGCTGGAGTGAGGTCCCCCACCTTCCCTGGTGGCCCTGATACCCTGGTCTTGCGGGTCACACCCACGGCTTTAGGAAGCCAAGCCTTAAACTTGACAGAGCCCATAGAGTGGCAGGTATTAATTGGTGCAATTAGGTGGCCCTTTGCCAAGGCCACAGAAGCTGTAGCATCAATAATTAGACTCCGATTGGAATTCCTCCGGCTCTGCGCGTACACAGGGACGCTCTTGCAGCAGTTGCGGTAAATGATTTGTTCAAGGGGGAAATGTTTGCTGTAATTTTAAAGAAGCAATTGACTGTGTTATTAGCTGCATGAGTGTGGGACTGGCGATAGGCTGCACATTCTTCTGCTTGGCCCAGGGACAGAGCTCTTAGGATGCAAGGTCACCTGCTAGTTAGATGGCCCACTTTGAGAGTCAGAGACCCTGATCTAGGCTCGTGTCCTGATTCTCCCACTTATGAGCTGTGCTACCTTGGCAAGTTACACAACCTCTCTGAGCTTCCTGTATACAGCAGGGAAGAGTCCAGTGCTCCTCTCACAGGATTGCTGTGAAGATTAGATAACCTGAACCCACACGAAGTGCTCAGGGAATCAAGCTGTGGTCACTCTGTGGTTGGTCATATGTCATCATCATCATCTTGGAAACATTCCTGGAGTTCAACAGCAAAGTCTGCCACCTACAAACCAAGTGAATCAACAAACCAAACTATTATCCTCATGGAAAGTGTGTGAATTGTAGCCCTGGCATTTATTGAGCACCAGCTGTGTACAGGGCGGAGCCAGGCAGGGCCCTGCCTGCCAGGTGCTAGGGATGTGCACCGCACACAGAGTACAGTTACTTCCCAGCTCTCAGCATTGGTGGAGGAGGTCTAGGAGGTGGCAGGACTGGGAGTGGCTCTCGGGCCTGTCTGTTCCAGGCCTGTGCCTGTGCAGATGGCCGGAGGCTGCTTCACGACACAGTCAGTCGCCCGGGCCTCCCCCTGCTGTCTGCGAGCAGCCCGCCTGGGTTCTGCGTCCTCTCCTTAGCCTGTGCACTCCTCCTCATTGACTCAGGACCTTGCCCCCAGCCCTGCTGCCCACCCCACCCTGCATGGTGGCCTGGCCTCACCCCTCTCCCCTCCTGCACCCTGGGCTATGCCACCGTCAGCCCTCCACAACCCTCTCCCAAGGCCCTCCGGCTCTGACCCCCAGCTGGTTTCCAACCCTCCCTCCTGGTTCCCAGTCTGCCTCAGTCATGGACCGAAGCCAAAGGAATTGCTTCAGGTGCAAACCTGGGCCACATCCCTAGGCAGCTTCCACTTTTTCTTGGAAGGAATTTCTCAAGGGTCTTAGAATGAAACCCAGACATCGAGCCACAGCCTGTGTCCAGCACTGATTGTCTCCTGTCAAGCCCCAGTCCCGTCTGCCCTTCTCTTCCTTCGTTATTCTAGCTCCAGTCCCACCCCAGGCTCCCTGCTCACCTGCTTCCGCCTGCACGGGACCTTTGCACGGGTGCTGGGTCTACCAGGAAAGCTCCTCTCCCCCTTGCTGCCCATCCTGACCTGCGGAGGGGAGACGAGTTTGGCTCTGCCCTCTGGGGGCTGCCAAGGAGAAGGGAGCAGGGAGAGCAGCAGGACTGCTGGGCACCTACTGCGTGCCGAGAGCCGTGTGCACCCCCTCACTTCCCCTTTCTGCAGACAGAACCACATTTGCTCAGGGAGGCAAGTCCAACCCGTCTCAAACCAAAGACTGTGTGGTGCCAAAGCCCGACTGCTCCCTGCAGTGCTCGCTTGCCACAGAGGCTGCTAGAGGCCCTACTGTGTGCTGGAGACCCTACTATGTACTGGGCTCTATGCTAAGTGCCAGGGACTCAGAGCTGAGTGAAACAGCAATGACCCACAAGAGGTAACTCACTTCCATCTCGAACACAGGTGGGATTAGGACATTGGGAGGGGGCGGCCAGTGGCTCTAAGGCCTCAGCTATGGGGGGAGAATCTTGCCGACAGCCACCTCCCCTCTAGGGGCTGGCAGGTCCCTACACCCTCCCTCTCCATCCTCGCCTCCCTGCCCCTACCCAAGCCCACAGGCTCTGTCCACATGCAGGCGGGCAGACAGGCAGGGGGACCCCAGACCCCAGGCTCTTTTGGGCCTGGCCGCCTCAGCCTGGGGTCAGGCGCTCCAGAGGGTAGCACAGGAGACCACGAGGGGAGGAAGGAGGGGTGGAGGGAGGGGAGTCAGGCCGTGCTGGTGAGGATAGTTTAGTGCCCTATGAAAACCTGAATAAATAGTGTCTAACCTTTCCCGACTCCCACTTCCTTATCTCAATATTCCATTTAATAGCACCTTTCAGGCCTCACTAAAAGAATACGAGGGCTGTTGCACGGGCTCTCAGTCACCGTTACAACAGGCTCGCTGCCTCCGCAGTGGCAGGGCTGGTGCATGCTGGGGCTCACCAGTGGGGGATGGGGATGCGGAGCGGATGTGCTAGGGAGCGGACCGGATGGGCCAGATCCGATCATCTGCTCAGGCTGCCAAAGCAAAGTGCCGTGGCCCAGGCAGCTTCAGCAGCAGTGCTTCGTCACCCCAAAGCTCTGGAGGCCAAATTCAAGGTGGCAGCAAGCTTGGGCCCCCCCTGGGGCTACGAGGGAGATGCAGCCCAGGCTGGGCACCTGGCTCCCAGATGGCTTCTCTGTGTCTGTGTGGCAGGAGCTAATGGTCATCACCAAGCACATGGGGTGACACCTGCCAACTCCCCACAGGG
>PVKN010019971.1:0-16132 GCA_004027915.1 Capromys pilorides | reverse complement strand
AATTTTTTGAATATTGTTTAATCTTAATTTCCAAATTTAATTTCAACTGAAGTTAGTTATTTCAAATCTTTAAATATTTACTGCCTATCCCTTTCTACTTTGAGAATTCTAATTATATAAATTTCTTGGTTGTGGCACAGAGTGAACTATTATATGACTGATCTGTAAATGCTTCCTTCTTCATTTTTATTTTATGCAATTTTTATTGCTATAATGTGCTAACTATTATTAATCTCATGCTATGTATTCATTTCAGAAATACTGCTCTAAAAATTACTGTCTACATCTTATATCTTTAACATTTTAATATTTGTCTGTAATTTTAATATGCTACATAATTATTGATTTTCAATAAAGTTAATGAGGAAAAAAAAAAACTTCAGCATTAGTTAACTATAGTTATATAATAGGCCCCATTGGCAAAAATGATCAAGAAGTTCTGAGTCCCTAATCTTGATTTTAAAGATCTAATTAAAGTATTTTAAATGAAAGGTGGAGAATTACATATTCTATAAAACTATACTTATTTTTTATTGAAAACCAACTCCACATAACCACAATGAAAGAGCTTCAACTAAAAATATCCAATTAACAAGATTCAATCCATACAATTCAGAAAAAAAGTAATTATCAACAGAAAATATTTTCAAATTAACCTTTAAGTAAGCTGGGCATAGTGGCACGTGCCTATAATCCCAGCACTTGGAAGGCTGAGGCAGGAGGATTGGTGAGAGTTCAAGACCAGCCTGGGCTACAAAAGTGAGCTCAAGGCCAGTCTGAACTGCATAGCGAGACCCTTTTCTTAAAAAGACATTTTAAAAAAAACCATTTAACTAAGGAATAGTTATACAATTTCAAATTATAATGATTAAAATATCAATTTTATTTTTACTATTTATAGTTATTTTTTAAAGACAATTCTGACAATGAAAAATTTTCCTGGGTTTATCTAAGAAATTATGTAGGTAAAAGATGAAGCACTAAAGTAGGGAATAAATATGTACACTAGATACAAATGATAGCTTAACACACATAAACCTATCTACAAGAAAAAAATAAATATGGAGCATAAAAGAGCTCCACTCAGATTGCATCATACTCAAGATTTCTTATTGCACCTTATAGCTCAAACTAAAAAGATATCGCTAGAATTATTAACTATTGCTGGGTTTGCTGTCCTAGCTCATTCATTAATTTTTTCACTACAAACTTTACTTAGATTTTGCTTCATTGACTAATGTCTAATTATAAATGTAAAAAGAGTAAGAATATATAAATGTCTGAAAACCGTAACTTTCTCAATAGAAGTCTACTCATGAATATTTCTATAAAAGCTATGTGTACTATTTCTCCTACATATATATTGATGTATCGTCTTTATTTATCTTACCCGCAAATCCAAGAGCTGCAACTCCCAGTCCTACTGCTATTAAATTTCTTGCCTGCGGAGGAAAAAATATTATCACTTACAGGGGTACATACAGGGTTTAGTGAAACATTTTTTTTAAAACAATGTAATAATTACAGGGGGACCAGGGAGATAGCTCAGAGGCACAAGTGCCTGCCTGGCAAGTGCAACATCCTGAGTTCCATCCTCAGTTCCGCAAAACAAACAAACAAAAAAACCTGCTTCTCTCAACAATGTAATAATTACATTAAATGTGATATTTTCTTGAAACTCCACAGGATGAAGAGAACTTTTAGTAACTGATTTTCAGTGAGCAAAAAACACTCTAAATTTTGATTTAATACCTGTATATTTGAATTTATCCTAGCCAAGAGCTTTTATATTACTTATTGCTAAACTCTTTTGAGCCAGGTGTGATATTACACACCTATACACCAGCTTTGAGGAAGATATTTGCTGTGAATGTGAGGCCTGGGCTATACAGTGAGTTCAAGGCCAGCTTAGAATTACAGAGTGAGACTTTGTCTCAAAAATGAAAAAAAAAAATATATTAGAAATTAATAATAAAATGTTTTTAAAATTTCTAATTTGGAAAAAAAATCATGTTTTGTATAGATTATTTTAACAGTGGATTTGATGTATCTATCAGAAAGATAAAAGGAACATATTTTCTCAATATTTTATATTTACAAGGTTGAACTCCATTTGTCATAATTGAAATTTTAATAAAACTTTAGATGCATCTTTAGGAAAGAACTTTGAAAAATCAGTAAAAATTATACATTATTTAATTCTGTACCCTTTTAGATCAGGTTAAAAATAATAATAATAATAATAATAAGGGGCCAGCCAAAGAGCTCAGCGGATTAAAGTACCTGCAAGCAGGCACAGGTGCCAGGGGTTTGGCCCTGCCTCTGCACGCTGAAGTAGTAATTGAGACTGGGTGTGGTGGCTTAATCCCAGCTCTCAGTAGGCTGTAAACAGAAAGATCACTACGAGTCCAATCTAGTAATGAGACCCTGAACACCCTGTAGACCCTTCACTAAAATACAAACAAACAAACAAATAAATAAATAAATAAAGTGAGCCAACAATTCAGAATGTCAGAACTCTACGGTTATAAGCCAATTCTAAAAAGTATATTTGAAATTAGTTACATATGCAAAGCTTTTTCTTTAAGCATTTCTGGAAAATATTCTACCACAACAGAAAACTATTTACATAGTAAAGATCAATTGTTGTCCCTTATTCTTTTTTTTATAGGATCACAACTTTTTAATTTAGCCAGGTATTCAACTTTTAGCCAGACATGTATTCTAAGCCTCCTTTAGGTCTTTTTCCCTTTTGTTGATGATAGTAGAATCACATATGGCACTCCACCACTAAGCTACACTGCTATCATTTTTTTATGTTTTATTTGGAGAAAAAAGATAATGCTAAATTGCCCAGATGGGATTTGAATTTTCAATCCTACAGTGTTTTGTTTTGTTTTGTTCTTTTAAACAACTATATTAAGTATGCTCATGGGACATAAGCAGAGTGATATGTGCAACTCTTAAGTCTTGAGAAAGAGAGAGAGGGAGGGAATGTCTTTTCCATTTCCCTTTCTGCTGGCTGAGGCCACTGGACAAAGAACATGAGATGAGAGGAGATTTCATCCTCCCCACCCCTACCTGAAACATGGAGTTGTTTTTAAAATCAGCAGTTTCTAGGTATATGAAGTAAAATAAAACTTTTATCTTCCTGAGCTACTATATTTTTAGTTTTTAGGCACTTGCAGCCCAAACAAATTCTGATAGATACAAAATTAAGTGAAACTACAGAAGCATTTTTGTCTGATTTGTGGTAAGAGAAGTAAATAGATAAAATTCACCGAAGATTGTTTTAAAAGCTACTATAACCCCACTAGAGAACAGCATTTCACACTGGTATAGATATCTTTAAAATGAAAGCTAAGACTCAAAGGAATGTTAAAATCAAAAGACCCTTCAGCTGTCTCCATTCAAGTTCTGTAAGGAAATATAGGCCTATTCTTAGGAAATCAAAGCTTAAGCCTTCAAGGATGACTCTATAATGCAAAACATCAGGTCAGAAAGGGCAGCTCCTCAAATGTATTTTGACTATGGCATCCAGTATTTCTAGAAATCCAGAGTTCTTCATATACAGATGAGAGAAGTCTAATAACAGCTGCAAGTTACATTTGCATTTCTTACCCCCTTCCCTTGCCCTTCTGAAAGTTATTTCACTTCCTTTTTTTTCTTTTTTTGGCAAAGCTGTTTTACTTGTTTTGGTGCTGGAGATTCACTGAGCTACATCCCCAGTCCTTGTTATTTAGTGACAGAATCTCACTAACTTATTCTGGTTAGCCTCAACTGTCCGATTTCAACCTTATGAGTATGGGAGATAACAGGCCTGCTCTAGCATACCTGGTTGCAACATGTTTTGAAACATGTTTTAGAAAATGAACTGGCGTTTCCTATGTTAAACTCCAATGTTTTGCATGTTAAAAAAGATTCTTTAAAACACAAGTTTTACAAGTTGAGTTACTCTAATTCCAAGCTTTTATACAATAATTCTTGCTTCATTTTACTGATTTAGCTATTCAAAATACACAAGAGACATAGCAGTCTTATGAATGTCATAATTCCAAAAAAGATTTTATTTTAAGAACTAAACCTATTTATATAGGAAAACATTAAAACACTAGGCGTTTGCTCAATTTTTTTACTTCACTAATATGTAAAAAACTAAGTTGTGTTTAATAAGAAATTCTGAACTTAATTAAAATAAATATTGAGCACTCACTGATTGCTCCCTATTTGTCCCCATAGGTCCTTTCCTCAGTTTGCTTGGCTTTGTATTTCTGCTTCCTCTTACTTCTAAGGACACTATCTACTACTTGCTCTCTATGTTCTGCAACAAGAGAAAGCATCACCAAAATTCTGAAGGGTAGGGAGAGAGACAATCGCAGTTTAGTCCCTCATCTCCTTCCTGCCTTGCTTCTGCCCAGGTAACAGGTATTGCTTGCTGGGTCACTTTCTCCATGCCTAAAATTCTGAGTTCTGACATACAATTCCCATTCTTGTCTCTTGATCTGAATGGATAAACAGTTCTCAACACTTGCTGGTGCTGAAGTGATTCATTGTCCTTTTTTTGTTGTAGATCATGTCTACATCTCTGCAAACAGTCCCTTCTTGAAATTCTCTTCAAACCAACTTTCCTTCTATTACCACAAGGACCTTCATCGTCATAAATATCAAACTACATATCAATCACTACAAGAAATTGTTAGCAACATTCATCTTCCAAAGATACTTTTTATCCTTATAATATCATATTTTATCCTCATTAGAATATTACTAAATTGTAGGTAGGTATATTGTCTCCCTTACCTTTTCTAGATATTAAAGGTCTTTAAAATTTTTTTAAATGTATTTTTAGTACAGGTTTAACAGGGTCTCACTACACAGATAGAACTCATAGCGGTCCTCCTGTTTTTAGCCTCCCAAGCACTGGGATTAGAGGTGCAGCCACCACACCCAGTCTCTTTGCTGTCTCAATGCACCCAGGGGCAGAGCTGGCACAGCACACTGGGGATGGAACCCTGGTCCCTGTGCCTGCCTAAGCAGGCACTTCAGTCCGCTGAGCTATCTGGCCAGCCCAGTCTTAAAAATTTAATGAAATAGAAAAACTATCATCCTAGAAAAACACAAATATATATATATAATATATATATAATCTATTTTGTGTATAATTTGAGGGGATTCATGTGTTTTCCAGAAGTGCATAAGTCCACAAGCTTCCACATAAGAACCCCTGGCATGAGGGAAAGAGAACTCACTACAGTCAAAGAAGAGATCTCATCTTAAGAGTTCCTACAGCAAATCAGGACTAACTTTACAGAGAGGAGAACTAAAGGCCCTGCAATTTTAAAAGATAGCAAAACAGACCCAAATTAGGTAGATTACTGGAGTAGCTAAAGATGTTAAATAAATGATCCAAAATATGGAACCAAATCTTATCACACTAAAACAACAAAATATAACAAATTCAGAACCATTTTCTATATTGCAATTAAAATTACTTATTAGAAGAGAATTATATCTGAATTATCTCTTTAAATATATTTTAATGAACATATTAGGATACCTTACATTCTTCAACATAAAGAACTAATAGCTAACAAAAATACATTTGGAAGCCAAAACTAATTTGAAATTTAAAAATAAAGAGCCGGCCAAATAGCTTAGTGGATTAAAGCACCTGCAAACAGATGCAGGGGTTGGGGTTGATCTCTGGGCCTGCCATGCCAGGCCCACCTCAGGGTGGGCTAAAAAGGTAATTGAGACTGGGCATGTTAGCACACACCTGTAATCCCAGCTCTTGGGAGGCTGTAAACAGGTGGATCACTATAAGTCCAATCTAGTAGTGAAACCCTGAACACCCTGTAGACCCTTCCCAAAAATAAAATAAAAAAAGAAAAAAAAAATTAAAAATAGATCACATAGATTATACAACCAAATTTTTCACTCTGAAATAATAAAAGTCAAGTATATGGAAATATTAAGACATTATCTCTATAGACAATTGTTAAAACCTGCATTGGAGCTATCATAACATGATTTGTTTCCCGGAAAAAATATAAATCTACTACCTAATACTTTTTAATTCATTTAAAGTTCTCTGGAATTTCTTTTAAAATATTTATTAAAGGGCTATAAAGCAGCAACAACGCCTATTGACAGATGAAGGACCCAACCAGGTGAAACAAATTGCATTTCTAATTTCAACTGTTGAAAGCAGGAAGTACAGCCGTGAAGTAGGTGTGATATCTCACTCCTGTTATCCCAGTGCTTAAGGCTGAGGCACAAAGATCGCCTAAAATCCAAGGTCAGACTGGGCAGTGAGTTCATGGTGAGCCCGCAACAAAAAACTGAGGGGGAAAGAATAAAGGAGTCACTCTGTTGTCTGGGCAAGTGGCTCACCCAGAACCATGCCGTTGACTTTAATCTTTAAAAATAACACTTAAAAGTCAACGGAGCTCTTTGAATATTCACTGTTCATTTGCTTTAAGTATCTGAGAATTCCATTAATACATTTTCTATTTTTTTTAGTTAAAAATAAAATTCATATATATGTTATCATTATGCTATTTCTCATTTAGTTATAAACTTCAATCTTGCTCTTTTCGGCTAAGAGGACCTATCTTGTTTTTTATACGCCAATACTTTCTTTGATCCAGATGCGAGCATAAAGATGCACTTCCATTTTTATTTTGGATGTTTTTAAAACAATAATGCTTTAAAGCTAAATTGCCAGTTAACAGAATAAGAAAAAAATGATATTGAAAAGATAATATAAAAGCAAATGGTGAATCAGGCATAGTGTTAGTATCACAACTATAGTCATTTTCTACCAACAAGACAATAACCAGGTTAAATGTCTAAAATTGCTCAGACAATTAGACACATATCATAGAATATTTGAGAATATAATGAAAATTAGAATACAAAATGAAAGAAATCAGGGAGTGTGACTTTAAAAGGCCCAGCATAGGCTATAATAGTCATAAGCAGCATCCATGTGTAAGAGGCAGTGTGTGGTAAATGTAGATGCCATAAGAAGGGAAAAGCATTCCCCTGTAAGTATCTGCAAGGTTGCCTTGGGCAATGCTTTAGCAAGTCTTTTACTGTTAATACCACAATATCACACACTTGACAGGTGAGAAAAGAAACAGGTTCTACTTTGTCTCACAATACTGGTTCAAAGGCAAAGGGCCACATCTGTTGAGCCCCTTCTTGGTGACAGGGTCCAAGGGGGCTACAGGTTATCACATGGCAAAAGACAGGCAGTGTGTATAAGTGTGTACTGGTCTCTCCCTCTTCTCATAAATCACCAATGTTCAATGAGGGCAATGCTACCCTGGTGATTTCATCTAAATTCTAGCTAATTTGCAAGGACCCTAGTCTTAAACATAGTCAAAGTTCTTACCCTCTTAACACCTCACAATGGAGATTAAACTTCAGCATTCAGTTTCAGAAACAGAGAACAAATCATATTCAAATCAAAACAGGGAAGATTTAGTTTTGAAACATTTTCTTTGGCGATTCAAATGAATACGGTTCATCTAGGTTTGCAAAAAATAAATAAATGTAGGAGCTGGGTATAGAGTTCAGAAGTAGAGTGCTAAGCTAGCAGGTATAGGTTTTAGGTTTGATTTCCAGCATCATAAATATAAAATAAAATGAATTCTATTTTCTTTTCTTGGCTTTTCTCCTTCCTTTCTTCCTTTCTTCCTTCTTTCCTTCCTTCCTTTTGTGGAACTAAGGCCACAATTAAGGGCCTTCAAACTGAGTTGCAATCCCAGCTCTTTTTTAAATTTTGGGGTGTTTTTCTCCTAGGTCACTTAGTCGCCCAAACTGGGGTCAAAACTATGATCCTCCTGCCTCAGCCTCGCAGAGTACTATGATTATAGACATGTACCACTATTTCCAGCTCTATAATATATTCTTTATTAAACAAAATTAGGGTAGCACATATTTGTAGAACAAGGTGAACAAATAATCAGTTACATAACAGATTTAGAAACTGCTTTTGCTAAGTGTATTTGTTATTGGCTGCTCAGACCCACACTGCTCGCCAACTCAACTCACAGCATTTACACCTCTGACCTTATACCAGCAAAACACAAGCACAGTGAATAAACAAAAAATGCTTTATCCTAACTAGCTCTGAGATGAGGTGTCCTATTGTAACAAATCACTCTCTCACTTTGTCCAGGTTTACAAGGGCCTCTTTTCACAACCTCTGTAGCTCTTCTGTTTTGGGTACAGGTGACACAGGTAACTTTGATGCTTACTCCTTCCAACATTTCTGAAAGAATTTTCTTAGACGGCTTTGAAAATTGACCATCTGTGACAATGCCCCTTCAAACAGAAGTGGCTTTCCCTGCATATGGTTACTGAGATCATGTTCTGAGTAGAAGAGGACATAATAGAATTTTGTTATAAGACCCTTCTTGCTGAATTTGGGCAATATCTAATTGCATCTATTCAGCTGGTGAGGGTGACATTGTATAACATTAGCACTTTAACAAATAGTCGCAAAGCTTACTAACAGAGGTGGAAGATGTAGAACAAGCTAATGAGACTGAATCAGTAAAGCAGATTTGAACTAAGAGACACAATGACCAAGTTAATCAAAGAAAGCTAATTTGTTTGTAAAAGGTTAGCTGTTAGAAAGGTCCATTATGCATATACTTAGTCGATTTTTCCTATAAAACAATGTGAATTTCCATTTTGGAGAAAGCATATCATTCACTTATGCCAAGACTAAGAATTACCGTTTAGTAACACTTTTTGAATATTTTTGGTAGGACAGAACTGTAAAACATTTTAATACAATGTACAATAATTAATGTTTATTTTATAACTATGAAGATACATTTTTATAATAAAGCATGACATTCTCTGATTTACTAAAAGGAACATGGCTCTTGCCAGTTGAACAACCACAGGCAATACATAAGAGAACAATTGAGAAAAAAAGATTACATTAAACTCTTAAAAATAAGGGATACCACAGCGAATGGTCTTTATGTAAAAAGATTTACCCATTTGGTCTGACCAACGGCAAGGTTTGAGACTGTGTGAAAAAGTGGCAAAATAAGATATGTACCAATTTTATGCTCTAGCTAACTGGTTTTACATATTAGACAAGCATCACAGAGAATCCAACAGGCTCACACTATTCTAGAATATTTATTTATTTATTTATTTAATTTATTAGGCCAGCTCAGCTGGGTAGGGCTGGTATAGCATGTGGTGCCAGGGATTGAACCGTAGTCCCCTGCGACTGCCTAAGCTTACCTAAGCAGGTGCTTTATAGATCACTGAGCTATCTCACCAGCCCCTCTAAGATTTCTTTTTAAAACTTTTCTTTTTATTTTTCTGGTAGAAATATTCTAATTTAGTACAATAGAATATAAAAACAGATTTGCAAGTTTTAGACGTCAGAAGTAAATTATTAGATAACTCATGATAAAGATGATCAATAAAGATAAAATAAATACTTCCATAATAGAAGAGTAGTGTGGGTGTAAGATGATAATGGTGATGATGCCAAAGTTCCTGTGACAGGGAAATGTAGACCTTTTTGATTCAGATGAGGAAGAAAATAGAAATGTGAGAATATATTTGACTAGTTGAAATGCTGCAGGGCCTGCCAAATAGCTCAACAGATTAAAGCACCTGCATGCAGGTGCAGGGGTGGGATTTCAATCCCCAGGCCTGCCCTGCAGGTCCCGGGACACACAGAGAAGGCAATTAAGACTGGGCATGGTGGTGCATGCCTGTAATCCCAGCTCTTGGGAGGTTCTAAATAGGCAGATACCTAGAGTTCAATCTAGTAGACCCTGAACACCCCGTAGACCCTTCCCTAAAAAATACAGAAAAAAAAAAAAAGTTGCAAAATGGCCACATAATCAAATGGAATAATCCAATATTAGAGGTGGGTCTGAAAATACAGGAGGGGCTTGGCAGGGGTGAAAGATATTGGCCTTAATGCCAGCATTGCTATGCAGTTCTAGAAATAACAGATACGATATTGCAAGATGTTATAAAATACATGTAGTGGTTGATATGTTGTGTCAACTTGGCTGGATGACTCAGCGGCCTGGCTCCCTGTTGGTGGGAGTCCCATCCCGGGGTACAATTGGTTCCTCCCTGGAGCAGGATCAGGGCCTGCCTAGGATATGATTGGCTTCTCCCTAGAGCGGGATCAAGGGCCCATGCTGGGGTATGATTGGTTCCACCCTAGGGCACAATGGCCCCACGTCAGGTCACTGAGCACAGAGACTTTCTAAAGGGCTGAGGAAGGAGTCAAGACGTCACTTCCTCGGAGAAGCTTCAGTCTTCGCATTCGGCCTGGACTTCATCGTCTGGCTTGCAGCACAGACTCTTCAGCCTCCAGCTTGGATCTTTTGCCATCCGTCGCAGACTCTTCAGCGTCCATTACAGACACTTCAGTCTTCTACTGCACACCCACCAGCCGAGGGATAGAGACTTACACCGAGTACTGCAGTGAGGTTCACACCTCAGGACTGAATTCTCCAGTCTGGAGCGTGCAGATGCCCTCTGCATGCTTCCTCATCTGACTCTGTGGCTGACTATTGTAAGCCAATCTTATAACTCCTTATATATTATATATTTTGTGTTAATATCCATTCCTTATATCTTTCTGTTCCTCTAAGTAAAACCCTGACCAATATAATACACAAAGGCTGGGCCGGCGAGATGGTTCAGTGGTCTAAAGCGCCTGCTTAGGAAAGCTCAGGCAACTGCAGGGACTGCAGTTCGATCCCCGGCACCACATGCTGAGCCAGCCCCACCACCAGGGCAGGCTGGGCCAGCCACAAAATAAATAAATAAAGAAGTAAACAAACACAACAAGCAAACAAATAAATAAATATGTTTAAAAAAAAAAAAAAAAAAACAAAGGCTGAAATGCAAGTAAAATGTTCTAAAAGCACCAATGGTCATATTCAAAAATATGTTTATTATACCTCATTAGACAAAGCATTCAAAGGTCTGCTGTACTTAGCAGGGATTTCTCACAGTGATCACAGCAATGTAAAAAACTTATTGAAGCCTGATGGCATAAAAATTTATCCATGTAGATGTGAAGACTTAAGCTTTCAATTTAGACATCCTACAACTCATGTCCTTTGTTTTTTTCAGGTCCATTTTTATTTAGTAATAAATCAAATGTGAACAGATGTGTAGCTCTCATCTCCTAAACAAATCAGAATGTGACATTTGACAATCGGTTCACCAGTTCCCAAATGAAATGCATTTCCTCCATTATAAAATGGAGATCAAGTACCCAGTGTGGTGGTACAAACCTATAATCTCAGTGTTAAAGAAGCTGAAGAAGGAGGATTGTCATAAATCAGAGGCCAGCAGGTGCTACATAGTGAGCTCAAGGCCAACATAGTACAATCCTGTCTCAAATGAGGATGTGAATAAGTAGCATAAGTAATTTAAGATGAGGATATGAAAAATGATATGACCCTGTGTGAATACAGCAAAGACTATGTTGGATTTTGTTTATTCTCACTTCTTTTCCTGCTATTTGTCTCTTCCTAATAACTATCATTCTTCAAAAAACAACTTCAAGGCCATCTTCTCAGGCAAACTTCAGCTATTCATCTACCTCCCTCTCAATGTAAAACTCAGTACTCCCATGTGCTCAATATTATCCCTACCCTATAGTATATATGCAGCCATTAGTTATTAATGGCTTACCTATCTATATCAAATCTCTTCCAGAGTGTGAGCTTTTGGAAGCAGGGATTAAATTATCTCTCTGAATTTCTAAAATGTAATGTTTCCAAAGGTTTGTATCATGGCATGAAAAGGACCTTAAGAAGTTTCCTGGGATGGTGATAGTGTGAAGTACAGCTAAGAACTTAGCATGAGTGAGGCTTGGGTTAAACTATCTAAAAAAGGAGGAATAGGAAAAGGTAAAGGAGTAGTAGAAAGAGGTAGAGTAGGAAAAGAAAGAGGAAGAGGAGTAAGAAGACAAGGAGTAAGTAGTAATTTCTTCACTACTCATGTGTTTCTCCTAACTTTTATTATCTGTGTACCATATGAGTAACTAGTCATATTTTGAAGTGGAAACTATAACAGAGAATATTAGTCAAACATAATTCAGTTAACAAGTACTCATGCTTCACAATATCCTAAACAAGGTAAACATTATCAGAGTCTGTAGAAGACAAAGAAATGAAATTAAGAGCGTGGTATAAATTTAATTTAAACTTATTTGTAAAGTAAATTTCCTTATAGAAATTAAATGAAGATAATCCACATGTGATGTAGGAAAATAGGAATAACTGATTTATTAAACAAAAGAAACTCTTAATAAAAGGGTTAGATAATTAATCAAGTGGGGATAGGAAGGCTATCTCCTATATTTGACTACTTAACTGATTATTAATTCAAAAAGTAGTGAAATTCAAAAACTGTACACCAAACACAACTGCTAGGGCCAGGAGATCTATCAGACAAAAATCACTGTCTCCACAAAGCTACAGTTTAGCATGGGGAACAACAACAAAGAAAAAAATACAAGTAAGAAAAATAAGTGATAGCTTAACAGTGATAATTGTATGTGCCAGGCAGGAAAATAAAATAGATAGAAAAGTAGGTATAGATTTGTATGGTGAGAGTTAACAAATACATAGATAGAATAAAAAATACTCAAGGAATGATTTTTAAAAACTATAACTAGTTGAATGTGATGGAACAAATTGCTACATTAGATAAAAGTTAATAATACAGTCAGAAAAGGGTTCTCAAGGAAGTGAGTGAAAGGTCAGGACATCAGACTTGTGGCTAGAGGCACAACTGGGGAAAGCTCCAGATTACACTATAATCAGTACCACCCTTCTGGGATTTCCTACAGAAATAGACTACAATCTCACTAGGAGCAGGCCATCCTCTCTTACCCACTAATACTAAGTCTACTAAGACTAAAACTAAAGACAAGACTAAGACTTCACCTAATTCCACAGATTCCACCCCCACAAAAAAAAAGCCCATTAAAGATCCTCAGTTCCCAAATGTGTGCCTCATTCCTTTGAGCCCATGCTCTCCTCTTGAGTACATCCTATCTCTTTCAATAAATATTATCCATTCTTAACCTCTACGGTTCCTTAGAATTCATTCTTTGATTTGAGGAAACAGAAACTCAGCATATCTGACACCTGGCAGGTCGGAAATTATATTTCTTTTATATCAATGGTATGCACCTAGAATCTTGACTCAGAGGGTGATGCAGGGGGATCTCACGTTTGAGCCCAGACTAGGCAACTTAGCAATACTATGTCTCAAAATTAAAAATAAAAAAAGGACTAAGGATGTGGCTTAGTGGTAATGTAGCAGCCTAGATGTTCAAAGTCCTGGGAGAAGAAAGAAAAGAAAAAATAGGAGAGGTGACGAGGGGAGAGGAAGGGATGGGAGGGAAGGGGAGGGGAAGAAAACAGAAACAGGCAGGCCCTAAAGAAATCATATCAAGATCTAAGGAAAGATTGGCAAATAAATTTGAAGGGGTGGGAGTGGTGCTAAGGATGCATGAGGAATGAATGGGCCAATGTGCACTGATAGTGAGTGGAGAAAAAATAACAGGAAGGAGCTCAGAGAAGTCACATAAGGAGCACATCACACAAAGTTTTACAGGTCAACATGAAGACTTCTGTGGAAGGTCCTTCTGATCTATCAGTTTTTCTGATAGGAGACCTCAGTGTTTTGAGCAAAGGCACAAGATTACCTTAGAATTTTAAGGATCACTCTAATTGTCATTCTGAGAAAAGATGCAGAGGAGCCGGCGAGATGACTCAGTGGTCTAAAGCACCTGCCTAGGAAAGTTTAGGCAAGCGCAGGGACCATGGATCGATCCCCGATCCCCAGCACCACATGCTACGCCAGCCCCATCCCCAGAGCAGGCTGAGCTATAACACAAATAAATAAATGAGGTTTAAAAAATAATAAAATAAAATACTTTTTAAAAAAAAAGATACAGAGGCTTAAAAGCAGTGACATGGAGATGAGTTAGAAGTCTATTAAAATAACCCAAGAAAAAGATAATAGGGGGACCACCCACTTGGGACCCCCCTCCTGTCCCTCTCTCAGACAAGAGCTTTCTGGGTTTTGTTTGTTTGTTTGTTTGTTTGTTTGAGACAGGGTCTCACTATGCAGTTCAGGCTGGTCTTGTGCTCACTTTTATATCCCAGCTTGGTCTCGAACTTGCACTGATCCTCCTGCCTCAGCCTCCCAAGTGCTGGGATTACAGGCATGCATTACCACGCCTGGCACCGACAGGAGCTTTCTTTCCCCTAATAAATATATTTTGCTCATTAAAAAAAAAAAATATGGGCCGGCGAGATGGCTCAGTGGTCTAAAGCACCTGCTTAGGCAAACTTAGGCAACCCCAGGGACCATGGTTTGATCCCCAGCCCACATGCTGTGCCAGCCCCACCCCCAGGGCAGGCTGAGCGGCCATAATATAAATAAATAAATTAATTAATTAAAAAAAAAAAAAAGATAATGGTAAGCTGGACCAGCCATTAGTGATGAAAACTGACAAATCTGTTATGTGTGTTGACTCTAGGTATGTGCATTTTGAAGGCAAAACCAACATGATTTTCTGAGGAACTATACACAGTATATGAAAGAGACAAAACTACAGGCTCATCAAGGTTACTGGAAGAATGAAAATACTTTTTGCCTTGAGGAAAGTTTACAAAAGATCTAAGTGGAAGAAGAGGATGTCATAAGCTCTCTTTTAGACTTACTTTTCAAAAAACATGTCATGATGAATATGTGAAACAAAGTCTAAGAAAAGTAGACGGAAATTTGTAACATCTAGGGAAGAAAGGAAGTCTCATTTACTAAAGAAAAAAAAAATAAGCAGGATATTTCAAAAATATTTTTTGTTATCTTGCCGTAATTCAATTCTCAGGGGTTAATCACAGCAAATCACTGTTTGCTGAACTCAGTGTTTTACGCTGTCTCATTATTTAGTTCAATTTCCACATAGAAAACTCTTTGAATTTAAACAACAGCCAGGAGAAGGGAGGAAGAAGAAATAACACAATAACGACAAATACGAGAAAGATTACTACAAATAAGCAGAATTTGAGAAAGAAAAGTATTAAACATGTAAATCAAAATAAGGAGGAGCAAAGGGCTGGGGACAGTCCAGAGGCAGAATGCTTGCCCAATCTTCTGCCTAGAGTTGTGTGAGGCCCTGAAGTAGATGATTTCCATCACCACAAAACAAAATAAAAAATAACGGGCCGGTGAGATGGTTCAGTGGTCTAAAGCGCCTGCTTAGGAAAGCTCAGGCAACTGCAGGGACTGCGGTTCGATCCCCGGCACCACATGCTGCGCCAGCGCCACCACCAGGGCAGG
This sequence comes from Capromys pilorides, assembly GCA_004027915.1. Taxonomy (NCBI): domain Eukaryota; kingdom Metazoa; phylum Chordata; class Mammalia; order Rodentia; family Capromyidae; genus Capromys; species Capromys pilorides. Next base: position 751 of record PVKN010019971.1, on the reverse strand, counting down.
CTGGGCCAGCCACAAAATAAATAAAATAAAGAAACAAACACAACAAGCAAACAAACAAATAAATAAATAAAAATTAAAAAAAAAAAAAAATAAGGAGGTGAGGGGAATTTGTACTTAATATAAATTACTATTAGACACATAAGCAAACATTAAGAACATCTCTCAAAGCAATTCCCATGAAAACCTAACTTCTTAAAGGCAAAAACCAGATAAATTGCGGTTTAGTTTGCTTTCAAGTCATTTAATTTCTTTTAAATCACAGGCAAGCATTAATCTCTACAGTAAGACTAGTGACTAAAGAACAAAACAGAAGCAAAGTAAAGTGCTTGCCTGGCACTGCCTAGCATACATACATAGGTATATACACACACGTACACACAAAATCAGAAAGTTTTCAGCCTAACGGCCTGCCCTGTACATTTTAGATTTGCTTGTTACATAATTATACAAGTCAACTCTTCAGATACATAATCAGACACATACAGTACATATATTACTAAGTCCTGACTCATACATATACCTGCTATGCTTTAGGGCCAGAAAATAACCTTTTTGTTGTTGCTACCACGCTGAGGGTCAAACTCAGTGCCTCATGCATGTTAGGCATGTGTTCTACCACTGAATTATCCCCCACTAAACAGTCATAAAATGTTTTTAATAGCTTTTCAATTCATTCATTATTCACATATCAACATTTAGACATTTAATCTTAGTACCTACTTGAGACAGACATGTTAGGCATAGAAATACA
>PVKN010019970.1:0-16133 GCA_004027915.1 Capromys pilorides | reverse complement strand
ATGGAATTTCAGGCTCCACTTTAGAATACTAAGGATTTATGTTTGAGCAGGTCAGACAATTATAGTTGCCTTAAAAATCTTAGTATTTCTATCAGTATTTGAGACTCACCCTGTCTTGCCACTGCTTCCACAAACTTGGGCCCTTAAGACAACAAAAGAGGTTGCATAAGTGCTTCAGAAATTAGATTCCACCCGGATCACCTTGCCACGTGTTTGTTCACGCTCATGACACAGGATGCGCCAGGTTCTGTCATGGGGTGAAGCCCAAGGTCTCAGCAGTGTTCTGTCTGCACATTGCTTTGATCACAGAACCCAGAGACAGCACATCGCTGCCCACATCCTGCACAACCAGCTGCAGCCTTCCTATACCATCTTCCCAAAGAGCCTGCAGCTGGGGGCTGATGGCTACGGGGATTGATGGGCTGTTAATGCAGTGAGACAGTTACACTGTCTCATCCTGACAGTGCTGCCATTTAACATTCTCACAGGCGGGCACTGTGACCCAACCACACAGTTAATGAGGCTTGGCACACCCTACTCAGTCTTACTCTCTGATTCTTAGTTAGCTTCATGCCTGCGAACAATGATGTTCAGCTAGCGCACGATGGTGCAGAATGGAGCCCAGTGACTCTTGCACATGGGTGGAGGTGATCCAGTCTTTTGCGGAGAAATCTATGCTGAGTGTTGGGGCCAAGAAGGAGTAGAGGGGACTTCAATGTGTTTTTGCAGGTGTTTTTGTTTGAACTTGAGATAATTTGATGAAAACTCTTATAAGACTTTAGCCCAAGACTTCTGAGCCCTGCCACTGCCTCCTCCCAAACAGCGAAGTCCTGCAGATGAGAACTGTGCCAAAATGATAAGGAAGCTTTGACTGTGCCCGAACTTAACCCATAATGCCACACTCTATCCTTCCTCTCAGTGCCTGCTATGGATGCTGAAGCCCAGACCAGTTGTGTCAAGAGCTGATCCTGTGTGCCCACCTGCAGTGGGTGAGGTGCTCCCTACCTCACCCCTTACACAGGGCAATATCTTCCCAATCCTTTCACCCTTGCCCCAGGACTTTTTCCAGCACATGCGATGCATACCCCTTGTAGAATGTCTTTCTGAAAATTCCTTTTCTTATAGACTTGTTCTGCTCAAGAACTTACCATACCCTCTGTGTTAATTACTCTTTTCTTGTTGCTGGGACAAATACCCGACACTCAAAATGAGGGAAGGAAAGATTTATTTAGCTCACAGTTACTGGAAGTTTCAGTCCATATTCAGCTGACTCCAAGGCAGAGACACAGGGCAGAAAGCAACCTTTCATGGTGGCAGCTAAGAGCAAGAACACAGGGAGAGAGCTAGCTGCTCAAGCAGCTAACTTCTCTTCCTTTACATTGAAATGCAAATCACCTGCCGTGGAGAGAGGCAGCACCCATTTTCACAATAATCAATTACAAATTTTAGAAGCTGCCCCATGACTGCATGAGGCTTTGGGAGGATACCTATGTATAAACTATAACACCCTCCAAGACCACTGGAATGAAGTTCCCATGCTAGGTCAGCAGTCAAGGCCTGCTTATTTGTTATCCTATCTTCACCTGTTTATCCTAATGTTCCAATCTAAACGAACTCAGAAAGCTTCTCTGAACATGATCCTAGCATTCCACTCTATACTGGCGTAGCTCCTTCTCCTCCTATTTAGACGTTCTCTCTATTATATTTGTCTTCCCAACAACAAACACAGAACTTTCAAGCTCACACCAAGCTTACCTCTGCCTGGAATTCTGGTTGAAAAATGCAGCTGTGCTGCTTCCAATTCCTCTGACCTTTGACCTCCTGTAGTTCCTCATGAGCCTTTGTTGATACGTTTCCTCCACTGCTCTGTGTATTTCAGCAGCAGAATTCTGGGTCTTTTTGAGAAATTTCTAAACTGCTTAAGGAAGAAGATTATGTCTACAGTGAAGTCTCCCATGATCCAAGACTGGACCACTAGGTGCCTAATACATTCCTATTCAATTGAGCTGTAGACACAGTTTAGGACAACTGTGTCTTCATGTGAACATCTATTGGTAGTATGTCATGAACCCTCCAAAAAGTGGCTCTGATTCTAGAACAAGCATCCAACAACTCCTAAAACCAGTTATACCAATAAAAACAGCTCAAGGCCCATTTATTCAAATAATGCACAACACATTCAAAATCCAAAGAATCAAGACAATACTCTAGCATTTATTAAAGTAAAATTAGTTGTACATGGGAATAATAAATTTTATATTTTAATCTAGGATATTATACCATAAACCTTAAATCAACTAGGCCTCAGCCTTGTTCTGCACGTTCCTGAGCAATAGTTCCTTATCCACAAGATTTAATAATACCTTGCTTTTAACAGAAAGGAGGAGCAAATGGGTTAGCATATGTGAAAGTGCTAAGCATAATTCCAGGGATACCGTAGGTACTTGTTATATATTTAATTTCTTCCTTATAATTAGTCACCCAGGAGGAGACACTAAAGAAGTAGCCTTACTACTGTCAGACAGATATATTTGGAGTGGTAGGGTCAAGGGTGAAAGCAAATGTTGACCTCTTTTCAGAGGGACAGAAGGGTTCAATCACTTGGAAATGTTTTCACTGACTATATTCTATAATATGAACCAGGGTGAACATGCTCTTAACCCATTTTTATGCCAATGTACCACACTTGTCTCAGTTACTCCTCTTTTTTTTTTTTTTTTTTTACTTTCTGCAAAGCTTTCTTCCAGAGGGGCTCAGTCCTTCTGGGCAGCTGCTTTCCTCATGGCTGCCAGCATGTCACTCAGCTCTGCTTTCTCTTGGAGCAGATGTGGCTCCCCATCTTTTTCTTGATGAACTTGAAGGAGTGTTTGTCCTTGGAGACCTTGAGCAGTTCATAGGGGCAAACCTGCACACCTCCCGGATCATGTCCCACATGAGCTTGGTGTGTCTGGTGAGGCATCCATGGCAGCAGCTGTTCCTCGGTGTGCTCACATTCTTAGTCACCTTGTGACCCTTGTTGAGATCCATGATCATAGCAGAGTGGAGGGCCATGGCTACTGTTCTCCAACTCTTCTCCTGTTGCTGGAACAAATACCCAACACCCAAAATGAAGGAAGGAAAGGTTTATTTAGCTCACAGTGACTGGAGGTTTCAGTCCACATTCAGCTGGCTCCAAGGCAGAGTGGCACAGGGCAGAGAGCAGCTGTTCATGGCAATGGCAAAGAGCAAGAGAGCAAATGGGAACAGTAGCAGCAGCAATGGCTACAGAGAAATCTGTCTCCCTTAAGTTTCATTCGGGCTATATGTCTCCGGCTGGGTGTAGTACTCACACCCATAATCCCAGAAGTAATAAGACCCATAATCCTGGTAGATCTTGAGCTAATCTCAAACTCTAGAAGTCCCCATCCCATGACTGAATGAGGCTTGGCAAGGGTGAAAACTAGACACAAACCTTAGCATCGCCCTTTCCTCTCTTCTCCAAAACTAGTGGCATCAGCCTTCAGTCACCAGTAGCCCAATTATTTGAGGCTTCACTCCTATTGGCACTTGATTCTCTGCTGCCAAGTCTGGGCTGGGGCCTTGTGCAGCAGGCACACAGCAACCAGAGGGAAGAACCTTTGAATTCCCCTCTCTACTCTGCTGCTCCTTGGAAGGCAGGAGTCCTTGCCCATACCAAATGGCCCACGAACAGAAAGTCCTGTTAATGTATAGAGCTATCCCCAGGACAAGAAAGTTACAGTGGGTGGAGGCAGCTCAGAGATTTCAGGAGGTGAAAATAGAAAGATTTGTTTCACCTTAATACACCAAACGGTCTTTACGGAGACACCTGATTCCCATGCAGTAACCAATATCTATGGAGTTTTATATAATGGCCTGTCTCCCTGTCCCCCCTCAATTCTGTGACAAGGTAGAAATAGCATGAGTGACCTCTGGACCATTCGCCCCTATAGCCCCTGGCACCTCACAGATTTCCTTCTTTCTGCAAGAAAGATGGCATTTCAGAGTTGACAGCTTCTCTCTCCAGCTGTGCACTTGTTTTGAAAGGTGATAAAGTCAGGGCTCCCTCCAGGGTGGGGCAGTACAACCACAAACTGCTCCTCATAAGCCAGAGACCTGGTGGGGTGGAAGAGAGAGGGCTGGAAGCCTTTCAGCCCACCGCCTTCCAGATGAGCAATGCTGGAAGAGTCATGACAGTGCAGGATTCTCTGAAAGAAGGAAGCCAGACAGGCCAAGTTACAGAACCCTAGGATACAACCAGGACTCACACTAGTCTCTGCCTCCCCAAAAGTTCCAAAAGGCCTCACTGTCCAGTACTGTACAAGGCAGAGACCCCATGAAGGTTGCCTGACCCTGATCTTGTACCCATGTGAGAAGTTAGAAACTTATGGTAATAACTGTTATTTATTTTTTTTATCTCTGACCCCATAGAAGCTACTTAGGATGAATTACCGCAGGTGCTCAGAAGCCAAATTTCCTCAGGAGAGTAACTATGTCACTACAACATGGATGGATAAGAGAAAGTGAATTAGAGAAATGCAAGGCAACCATCCTAATGGCTGAAGTAATGAAGCTCTCTGATAAGGCAGTGAGGTCTCCACCAATGATGTCCACGAGGACCCTTGGACAGTACTCTACAGTACAGCAGACTGGAGAATGCACTAAGTAAGTTCCAATCTCAGGCATCGTTAACACTTATCTCCTATGGAAACAACCCCTGAAAGGAAAATACAAGGGATAGAATAGCCCATACCCAGTTTCCATACTGCGCTTAGGTCTGCATTCAAGATGGTGGTGGACCTTGCATCAGAGTTTCGTGATGGACCTCCCTCTGATTTTCCTAGCTTCTCTGTCATCTATTCCATTGGCTCTAGACAAGCTCCTATTTCTTCCATTCTTGTAAGAGACATTCAGTGCTAGTGAGTTCTTAGAGAGCATCTTTTCTCTTGTACCTCTCTTTTGTGCTTCCTTGGAACCCAGCGTCTAGGTAGTGAGACAGCAGGGGTGACAGACTGCACTGCCTTCAGCCCCCCTGAAGCCCCTCGCACCCCCAGGGGCCTGCTGGAGTCTCACTTTTCTCTGGAGATACCGATTCCTATCTCTTCTGTAGAGATCCTCACTGGAAGGAAGGTGGGCCCAGCCCCTTCAGAGCCAGAGGAAAGCCCTGGTTGCTGCTGTCGACATTGGAGTCAGAAAATGCATGCTCAGATCCTGGTTTCTCCACCTTGCCATCTGCCAGCTCTGTGGTGATTTTGAGAGAGTTCCCCTCTCTCAGCTTCAGTTGCCAGTGAAAGGACTATGGAGGATGATAACTCTCCTGTGGAGACCTCCATGGCTTCCTGGTAGATGCCACCTTTCATCTCCATCCATTTTCCATGCTATAATAACTCAGTTGGGGTAGTTCATACAAAGAGGTTTACTTCACTTGTGGTTCTGGAGCCTGGAATCCCAAGAGCATGGTACCGGCCTCAGGTGAGGGCCTTCTACAGCAGAGCTACCCAGTGAAAAGCAGAAGGGAAAGTGGCCACGTGTGCAGGACAGAAATCTCAGGGATGACCTTGATTTATAACAACCCCCATGTGCGGTGACCAATTCAGGCTGCAGCCAGGTAGTAATGTCGCTTTCAACCTGATCACCCCTTAAAGGGCCTGCTTCCTGTCACCACTATGTGGGAAGCTAGGGCACCAGCACATGGGGGTTGGAGGGGTGCTCAAGCCACAGCAGGTACTGAGCTCATCTTACTTGTACAGTAAAAAGTGGTTGTTAGGACGCCACGACATTCAGCCAAACATCTGTCTTCGGCTTCTCCACAGCTCTTCCCTCTACCGAGATCTCTCTGGATCTGAAGCCAGGCTCTGCATGAGCTTGCTTTTCCCTTTTGCATATTCAAGAACATTACTTCCACAATTCTGAGCCCCCCTTGCACCATCGATTTTCCCATTTTCTTCCCAAAATAGTTCCATCAACATGCACAAAATATTGCTTTATTGCTATTTCTCTCATCTAAAAAAGAAAAAAACAAAAAAAACAAATCTTATGATTCTGACTTCCCCCACAAGCTACAATTTTCTTCTCCCCTTTGCAACAAAACCCTTGAAAGAGTTATCTCTACTTATGGCCTTCAATTTTCCCTTGCTATTCTCTCCTAAATTCTCTCTTGTCAATCCCTTGGCCATCTCAGTCCTTGGTAACTACTCTTATCAAGGCCACCCATGACCTCTGCATCTCAATCAATTCTGTCCTTATCTAAATTGACCCTTCAGTGGGCTCAACCCAGTGAATAACGGCTCCCTTATTTATATATTTTCTTTACTACTTTTGCAAGACATTGCTCCTTCCTGATTTTCTTTCTGCTTCACTGATCACACCTTCTCAGGATATACTGGTGCTTTCTTGTCTTCCTTTCTACCTCCTAATGATGTCAGATCACAGGATTCATGTCTTAGCTTCTTTGCCTCTCTGTCTACTCTCATCCCTTGAATCCTACAGTCTTAAGGCTTTAAATTAGCTCAGTATGGCTCCCAAGTTTGCCTTCTACTGCAGACTCCTCCCTTAAGCTTGCGCTCCAACAGCAGACTAGCACCTGGCAGCAGACCAGTCCCTACTGGGAAGTCAAATAAGCATGTGCAAATCATTGTATCCAGATCTAAGCTCCTTCTCTCTCGATTCTTCTAGAGTCTTCTTCAGTTCCGCTAGTGACAACTCCATCCTTCAGTTCATGCAAAGCTTTTCTTGTTTCCATTCTCACATTCTATATCCCAACCATCAGGAAATATGATCTGTCCCACCTTGTAAATCATCCCTAGAATCCAGCCATTGGCACCATCTTTACAGCACCTGTCTCTGGTCTGACTGCCATTTCTGCTCACACAGGTCCCATAGGTTGCTGGCAGGTCACCTGGCTTCCACCATTGCATCTGTTCTGTGTAGTATCGACAAGCAGCAGAGTAATCGCCTCCAAAGCAATTTGCATCCTCCTGCTCCTTTTCCCCCAGTAGCTTCCTATCCTACTGCCACTAAACCTGCATGTCTGCCAGAACCATTCCTGAGCCAAACTCCAGATAACGCTCTGACTGCAGTTCTTGCCGTCCTTTTTCTTGCTCTCTCTAGCCCAACCATGTTGTTCTTCATGCTCCTCGAGTCCACCCGGCTCACTTCTGCATCGGCACCACTGCAATGCTCTATTTACGACAGATGTGGGTGTGCACTCAGTCTTCGCTCAGACACCTCCTCTCTGAGACCCTGTGATTTTATCCACAGACTCGATCTCTGCTCTCACACCACACTTCCAATACTCTTCCTGCCTCATGTCTATCTTCCTGTTTTTTACAGCACTTACTTCTGACATTCTGTTTATTGTGTCCATTTTTAAATCTCCTATTTGATGTCCTTCCCACCTCTAGCACACACATGCTGCCTACTTATAAACACCATCAGGGCAGAAGGTCTTTTTACTGAGCCATTACAAAAATGTACAACAGTGCCGGACACAGAGCAAGCACTCAGCAAACCTAGGCCAAACGCAGCAGTTAATTATTAATTCGTATTACACCATTCAGCTCCCTTTGCTGGCAATGCATTGAGACACAAACCTAGGGCACAGAACTGTATGTCTATTTCCTCAAAGATCCTTGCAGTCTGTGGGGCTGCATGACCAGCAGGACCAAGGGAGTTGGCTACCTTACACAGGCTCTGCAAAGGGGCTTGGACTGCCCTTCTGGAAGGATGGATAGCCTCTTGATCAATCAATCTACTGAACCACTGCACTTCTCACTCTGAGAAGACAGGAGAAGTTAACACTAGGTCCCTGCCCAAAAGGCAACACTTAACTACATAAAACAATAAGCAGACAGTGCTGCGCAGTATATCATCAAGTGCTAAATTGGGTGTTATTGACTCTAAGTGCTGCTGGAGTTCAGAGAGGGGAGAAATCAATGTGCAGTAAAGCAGTGCACAGAGTTCTGGGCCATCGCTCCTCAAGTTCCTTGAGGGCAGGGGCTATATCATGCTTTTATTCTCATAGGATTTCTTTTTCTTTCTTCTTTCCTCACTTATTGTTTCACTCTTTTTCTTTCCCTATCCTCCCTTTCACCCACCCAACATAGTGCTCTGCCTGCAAGAGATACATGATTACTGCCTTTTCTATGCTTCCCCTAACTATTTTCCAAAAGGATTTGAAGCAGCTTATAGGGATATAAAGCAAATAAACACGCTTTGAAAGAAGGCAAGAAAGGACAAAAGCAAAACAGAGGTAAGGGTAGAAAATGAAAGTAGAAATGAAGAAAGTAGTGTATTAAAATATGAGCCATCAAAGACCATGCCTTCGTACAGATGAATCACAAATTTGACTCAACGCCTCTGTTACGGTTTGTGCCTAGTTGTCCCGCCAAAGCTTCATGCAGTCATGGGGCGGGGACTTGTAGAGTTTGAGACTAACTCATGATGCACTGAGATTATGTGTTTTAGTACTGTTGGGATTAGGGATTTTAGTACTGCTGGGATGATGGGTGTGTCCTAAGGCAGATAGGCTGAGGAAGAGAGCCTGAATGTGATATAAGAGAGACAGACCTTCTCTCTGTTGCTCTCTATTGTCCCAGTTGATCAGTCCTCTCTGTTGCCTCTGTTGTAATTGTTCCATTGCCATGAACTGCTGCTCCCTGCCATGTGCCAGTCTGCCTTGGAGCCTCCCGAGTATGGACTGAAACCTCCAGTAACTGTGAGCTAAATAAATCTTTCCTTTCTTCATTTTGGGTGTCAGGTATTTGTCTCAGCAACAAGAGAAGAGTAACTAAGACAGTTTTCAGTGGATGGTTTGAAAAGGAAAACCTAATTAATTATGCAATTCATACTATCCCTGTGACAAAAGCAGACCAAACGTTCAGCAGACTCATAGCTATTCATGATACTTAAGCCTTCCGTGTATCTCTCCCCAGGGTCCTCCTAGAGCTGGCGTGTTATAATGTAATGAACAACATTCTCAAGGAGTTGCTTAGAGTAGACTCAACCACAAGCATCACAAGCCTATTGTTCCATAACTATTTTCAACTATCAGAAAATATTTGTACTTTGCTAATAGTGAGTGCTATGGCGGAACTATGCCATTTCACTGTAGCCTAAATCGAGAAGTGTAACAAGCTCAAAAAGGAGAAAATGGATAGAGAAGCTGCTCTCTCAGATATAAATGAATACACCGCACACATATACACAGGCACGCACATGCACTATCACAGTGTAAATAATCGTTTCACCTTCTGCTCATTTTTATCTGATTTAAAAATTCTGTTGATACATAATAACAGTACACATTTATATGGTCTATGTAAAATTTTAATACATATGCAAAATGTATAATAATCAGAGAAGGATAATTTATATATCTGTCATTCAAACATTTGTCATTTCTTTGTGGTAACACAGCTTAAAATCCTCCATACTACATGTTTTGAAATGTAAATTGAATGCTGTCAATCAAGTCAGCCTGCTGTGCTAGGCAACATCAGAACCAGCCCTCCTGTGGAGGGCGCGCGTCCCGAGCATGCTAACCATCCTCGGGTATCTCCCCACTTCTTGCCTCTGCCAAGAAATCTCTTAGCTTCTGTGTCTACGAGCTCACCATTCATGGCCTCCCGAGTAAGTGAGAGCACGTGATGTTTGCCTTTTGTGCCTCAGTGATTTCACTTAACATAATGTCCTCCAGTTGAAACTGGGTGGCCACAAATGATGGGACTTTTCATCTTTTTATTTATTTATTTATTTTATTTTATTTTATTTATTGTTTTGTAGCCAAACAACAGCACAGCTCATGTTTACTATTGCGATGGTCTTGAGCTTCATTGACTTCTTTCTCCAGATTGTACACTTACCAAGGAGAAGTACAAAATGGAACCCTCAGAATCTTTGTCTCTCTCCTGGTGTCCAGCAACCAGCCTTGTTCTCCATGAATTTCGTTTTTGAATTTAGCAAATATTTGTTGAATCACTAGTTGGTGTGGTCCTTTTCTTACAATTTCCTACTGAAGCAGAAATAGATACAGGACTGAAAATGATTATAATAAACAAGTAAATTCTATATTATAAAAAAATAAAGTTCACTGGAGAAAAAAATTGAAAACAAAGTATAAGAGAAGTATTTGGATTGTATGTGTGTATGTAGGTATAGTCGGTAGAATAAATTAGCATTATCAGTACAGACTTCATAGAGATGGTAAGGTTTTAGCGAAAAAATAGAGAAGATAAAGAATTAGTCAAGTAATATCTGGGTAAAGAACACATTTAGCTTTTAAAGTAGGAAACAGACATAGATATGTATTTATTGACCACCTCAACCCCCAAACAATTGTGATTTAGCAGACTGGTTTTAGGGATGAGAGTACGAATTGAGGTATAAGCCATTCAAAAGGACAACAGTAGAATAATTTTTTTAAGTCCTGCATTTACATTAATAATAATAAAATGATTTAAAGTATAGAATTATATGAAAAATTATTATTGACTATTGGGAAATACATGAAGCACAGCCCTCAGCTTAGATAGAAAGAACTCAGTCAGGGGCTGAGGCTAATTAATTAAGGTTGCAGTACTAAATAAACTAATACATCCAAGTGACTCAGCCCTTAAGGTTGTTTTCTTAAGAAGATGTGTCCATGTCTCCAAAATAACTCCATGCAAATGAGGACCCAAGGGCCAGACTGCTCCTTATCACCGTGGCTCTGCCATCTGTGAGGTGGTGACCCCATCATCCAGAGATCAGGGAAAGGGCGGTGGACAACTCATGGCTCTTGCCTCCTTTGGCTCTGGGAGACTCAGATCGACAACAGTAAGGCTGTCTGGCCAGAGCAGTCAAATATCCCAACTTCACTGCAGTGGATGCTGGAAAAGGCAGAGCTTCTCTATGCCCCAGCAAAGGAAAAGGAGAGGGACTTTGTCAACAGCACTGCTTCTGAAATAGTCAAAAAAAAAAAAAAAAAAAAGATTGGACTTGAATGTGTGGCACTGTCACAGAGTTCAACCTTGATGTTAGTCCTATTCTGAATGAATGTATGTTATAACTGCAGTTCTTGCAAACAAAAGGGTAAAATAGTGAAGATCATAATCAATAACAGTACTTCGATGGCTTCTTTGATGCTGTGGATCCTAACAATGTAATAAGGTGATAACTGGAAAATGTCTAATCCCACGCTCTTCAATATAATACATGCATAGATCATCCTACCATTTATTTAACAAAATGGTGTAAAACAAAAGTTTTATACAGAAGATGTCTGTATGTTCTGATAGAGATTTTAAGTTATTCACTTAAAGAATCATCAAAAATATTTATCAACACATGCCTGAGAGAAAATCTCTGCCCCATTAAAGCCTTTCTCCTTCTGGTTTCTTCTGACGTTTGTGTTCTTGTTACTGCCTTAGATTGGTCTGAGTGTGTACTTAATTATTTTTACAAGATCCCTTTGCTGACACCATATATTTCTAAGTCTCTGTCCTTAATTGCTCAATGTCTACAAATCAAATGATAGGCTGTGTTACAGTTTATGTCAAGTTGTCTCCCCAAAGCCTCATGCAATCATAGGGCAGGGACTTCTAAAGTTTGAGACTTGAATCATGATTCACTGGGATTATGTATTTTAGTACAGATGGGACTATGGGTCTGAGTCCTTCTGGGATTATGAGTGTGGCCTAAGCAGATAGGTTGAGACGGAGAGCCTGCATATAATATAAAGAGAGACAGAGAGACAGACTCAAGCTGTTGCTGTCTGCTGCCCTGGTTGATCTGTTGCCTCTGTCACCATTTTGTTGTTGGTCCGCTGCCATGAACTAGATGCTCTCTGCCCTGTTCCACTCAGCCTTGGGCCAGCTGAATATGGACTGAAACCTCCAGCAACTGTGAGCTAAATAAAACTTTCCTTCCTTCATTTTGAGTGTTGGGTATTTGTACCAGCAACAAGTAAAAGAAACTAAGACAGAATTGGTACCAGAGAAGTGGAGTCGTTGCTGTGGCTATACCTAACAATGTGCATTACAAGCTTTTGGGAATGGTTTATGGGAAGAGATAGGAAAGGTTCAGAGATGTCACCTACAAGCAAAGCACCAGAAAAGCTTTGACTGGGAGATTCTGATCAGAGCACAGACCAGAAGACTGGCTTGAAGCCTGGGTATAAAGAATGGCTGAAGAGCAGAGATTGGAAAAGTTTAGAGAGGTCCTCTACTTGTGAAGTGCTGGAAAAGCTTCAGCTGCTCTGTAGGGGAGATTCTGGTCAGAACTCAGACCAAAAGACTGACAGAAGGCCTGCCTGTAAAGACCAGGTTGAGGAGGTTTCTGCTGAGAAGGACAGCATTGGTTGTTGGACTCCAGATGATTTGTGCTATGGACTGGCTGAAAGTCTGTCGGAATTTTGCTCATGCCCAGAGACTTTGCCTAAGATTGAGATTAAACATGGTGAATTTATTAATCTTTCAAAAGATATTTCAAAGCAGCAAACTATTGGGGCAGTGGCATGGTTGTTATTGGCAGCTTTTAGCCAGATTTATGTTGAAAATCAAGAGCAAAGAATCAAGAAAGATGATTTAAAATGTTGTGAATTTGGCCAGGAAGGAAGCACCAGGAGAGCTGTGGACTGCAAAGATGGTGCTGAAAGGATCTCCATTGCTGGGAAGGAACCAGAGAATCAAAAGGATGGCCTGAGGGCATCACAAGAGGTGGCAGCTCTCTGCCCTTTGCAGCCTCAGAATTGCAAAGGTGAGAGATTTTGCCTTGAGAACAAAGCCACAGCGACCCAAGTACCAGAATGGTGGCAGCGGCCAAACCCAGTTCCAAAATAGTGCCGGCATGGTGAATTCATTTCTCAGAATCAGTGTCAGAGTACTTAGTGATCTAAGCCCTTGACCCCTACAGCCAAGAGAGAAGGAAGCCTGGCTAATGCTCCAGCTGGCAGCAAACCTTGGCATCATCCACGTGGCATTCATTTTAGGTGCATCAGAACACAGGACCTCTGAGGTTAAGAAGGCTTCCACCTCAATTTCAGAAGAAGACCTGGGAGACCAGGCAGTGTGCCCCTGAGAGGGCAATGTATAAAGCTGTGAGTGAGAAGCCTGTTCAGTGGAAACTCCAGAAGTTTGAAAAAGCCAGGAACATGAATCATGCAAAGAGGGAGCAAATCTGGCCTAAGAAAGAAGCCATGGAAACTACCACCAACAGTGCCGTAGGGGCAGAGACGTGTAAGGCCTTTGGAGGTCACAACTCAGTGCAGACTGCTTCGGATGTTCCAGTTGGAACTATGGGATTTAATGTTTGCCCTTCTGGATTTTGGACTTGTGTTGGTCCCAGTGTTTTTAATTATCCTTTTGTTTGCAACTTTTGGATTGGTAATGTTTATCTTGTACCTTTGAATGTTGGATATGTTTAACTTTTCTTTTATACAGGGGCTCACAGTTGAGAGTTTGCCTTGGATCTTGGAGGAGACTTGGAACTTGGACTTTTCAGCAATGCTGATATTGTTAGGACCTTGGCAACTCTTCCAGATGGACTAAAATGTCTTTTGCACAAAGGGATATATATGGGACTTTGGGGGCCCAGGGGCACAATGTTATGGTTTATGGCTAGTTGTCCCCTCAAAGCCTCATGAAATTATGGGGCAGGGACTTCTAAAGTTTGAGACTTGAATCATGATTCACTGGGACTATGTGTTTTAGTACAGATGGGATTATGGGTCTGAGTCCTTCTGGGATTATGGGTGTGGCCTAAGGCAGATAGGTTGAGGCAGAGAGCCTGAATGTAATATAAAAAGAGACAGAGAGACAGAGAGACAGACTCACTCTGTTGCTCTCTGCTGCCCTGGTTGGTCAGCTGCCTCTGTCGTGATTGTTGCTGTTATGCTGCCATGAACTGGATGCTCTCTGCCCTGTTCCACTCAGCCTTGGGCCAGCTGAATATGGACTGAAACCTCCAGCAACTGTGAGCTAAATAAACCTTTCTTTCCTTCATTTTGAGTTTTGGATATTTGTACCAGCAACACGTAAAAGTAACTAAGACAGGCTGAAATTACATATTTGAAATACACTATTTGAAGAGTCCTTCCACCTTTTTAATTTTGTTTTGCTTTATTACCCAGCAGCAGCTTTATATCCGGCCTGTGGGAGCTTCTGCCTTCCTGTGTTTGTACTCTCTCCACTTTTCTCTCTCATTCATAGTCTACCCAGCCCCATGCATCTAAGATAAGACTAAAGTTTCTAAATTGGGATAGAATGAGTTCCAAGTCAGGGGGAGACTTACCATGTGAAGTAGAAGGTCCCTCTCCACTGTGTCCTTTACACCCTCGGCAATTATAATTGATGTTACAATGACTTCAAATCTTGAGCGGCGGAGGCACATTCTAGATTTTGTTCTACAATAATCCTGCTTTGGGAAAGAGCTATCATACTTTCAACAGAATACTGAGCTGTAGCTGCCAGAAAGTGGGCTCAGTGTGGTGGAATTTCCTCTAGATGAGAATGAAAGGAAAATAAGGAGAAATAAGTCATGTAAAAATTTGGTTCTTATAAGAGACCAAAAGATAGGAGCCAGCAAGATGGCTCAGTGGTCTGAAGCACCTGTTTAGGCAACCACAGGGACCAGGGTTCAATCCCCGGCACCACATGCTGCACCAGCCCCACCTCCAGGGCAGGGTGAGCCTGCCAGAGAGACAGAAAGAGAGACCAAAAGATAATTTGTGGTTACAAGGTTGTATTTTCTTTCTGAGCTTGTTTTGGTCAAGTGTACTTAATCAGAAAACCACCCAATTCATTAATATTTTCTAATTCAATAACAAATGGGAAGTTGTATCTTTTGAGTTTTAAGAAATTAGAATTTTATGACCCAAGATGTGGTTATGAAATATACTGAATATTTAAAATTTAATTACTATAATAAAAATATATTGCCACTAATCTCCCTCAATTTACTCCCCTCGCCTCAAACACAATTATCTCACTATTTATTAGTCATGGCTGCCTCAGTGTCCTGAAGAGATTTGAAACAGTTACCCTTCAGGATTATTTTGACTGGGGACAAAATGAGAAATGAGACAGTGCCCCGCCTGGTTAATAAGGAGAATGACGACTCACTGTGACACCTTGACCAGTCTGCCTTTCTGTTGGATGAGACTCAGCAACAGCCTCCACAGTATTTTTTGTCTTACCTCATAAAGGCATTCAAGAAAAAGGACTTCCATAGTTGCTTCAAAAAGTAGCGCAACTAGTGGGCTATGTGTGTGAAGTATCTTTAGGGGAGCTATCAACACATATAAACATATTGACCCACCTTCTATTTTGATCACACATCATAAGTCTCAAGTATTTCTATATTTAATCCCATTTTTTCTTGCTGTGTAGTTACTAGATATGTATCAAATATTTCAAAAATGACTATGAGATTTTATTTCAAGTTTCTATTGTTTTTCATTTTCTAATTATCAGTTCCTGTTCTACCATTTCTGTCTCCAAATGTTTTTCTATCTATTGAGTTTTATTATTTAGGTTTCTTAATTCTTGAAGTCTTAATTTTTTTATTTGTATTCATCCTTGCTTTAAAAAAGCAATTGAGATTTGAGTTTACCTTTATAATTTGGTAATTTTTAAATATTGTCATAAAAATCCACTGTTTAGAATTCATTGAAGTTTCCTTTATGACTTTGGGTGGGATCAAGGGTTTACAAACATGGTATGGTTATTTGAAACAAATGCATTCCCTCAGGTTGCATATTTTGATATATGTGTGGAATTAATCCTGCTTGTTAGGTTGTTCAGTCCTTACTTTTCTTGTTTATCTGAGTCAGTTTAATCTATCCAAGGCCCTGAATGCTGTATTAAAGCTCCCTGCTTTGCTGCAATGCAATTATTCATATTTTCCAGAGTCATTTTTATGATATCTACAACAGAAACATTAATGACCATTATATCTTTATCGTGAAGAATAACCTCATTAACCTGCGAACTGTTTTTGTCTTCAATTCTCCTTTATTAATAATACCTCTTCCTCATTTGTGCTGCCTCAGTGCATCATTGCTCTTACTTTTCTCTAAAAATTTCATATAATTTCTTTTCTATTTTATCTTATAAATGTACATAGCTAGCCTGGATGGTTTTCTGTTTTGTCTCAACAAT